>JAQBSW010012499.1:0-16626 GCA_029291075.1 Eudiplozoon nipponicum
TGCATTTAAATACTGTTTGTTGCGAAGAACTAATATATATGCAAGTATGTATTAGGTTTTGCGACCCTAGTAACAAATTAGTTCAGTTGTGACCAGAAGGATAAACCAAAGGCAGCATGAACGGAAAGTATAATCTCATACACATTCGTTTCGTGCTTACTGGCGACTCATCAGTAGGAGCCGGTATTACGCCCTTTAACAACTATATATTTGGTAGAAGAATGTGGAATAATAGGACGGTACAATCTCCTAGACGAATGTGTAAACCTATAATAGTGAAGCTAACATAATCTAAAGTCAACGACAATGCGACTTCAATGCTAACTCACACTATATAATATATATACGGAGTCTGTAAAAGATACTAACACTATGGCCATTGTGTTAGTAACTGATACTTTTTTTGAAATCGATGAGTACCGGATACTAACACTATGGTTTCAGAGTCGGTACATGATACCAACCTGATGGATATAAATTTATGCTAAAGTTCACTCAAATTGAGAATTACAACAATTTCCGAACACCTGTTACTCCAGTTAAACCATACACTCTGGCCTTCATCGATATCAGTTTCACATTTCGCGGTAAGCATGACATCATTCAATTCAATATATTACAGTTAAATACTGTTTGTTGCGAGAACTAATATATATGCAAGTATGTATTAGGTGTTGCGAACCTAGTAACAAATTAGTTCAGTTGTGACCAAAAGGATAAACCAAAGGCAGCATGAACGGAAAGTATAATCTCATGCACATTCGTTTCGTGCTTACTGGATTTCAAAAAAGGTATCAGTTACTAACACAATGGCCATAGTGTTAGTATCCTTTACAGACTCGGTATATTTATTATATAGTGTGAGTTAGCATTGAAGTCGTATTGTCGTTGACTTCAGATTATGTTAGCTTCACTATTACAGGTTTACACATTCGTCCAGGAGATTGTACCGTCCTATTATTCCACATTTCTTCTACCAAATATATAGTGGTTAAAGGGCGTAATACCGGCTCCTACTGATGAGTCGCCAGTAAGCACGAAACGAATGTGCATGAGATTATACTTTCCGTTCATGCTGCCTTTCGTTTATCCTTCTGGTCACAACTGAACTTATTTGTTACTAGGTTCGCATATTCGGTGCGATGTACCAAGACAATTGATTTAAAAATGGAAAATTACATCTACATTTGAACAAAAGTTGCTGCAGCAATCCACACATTCTGGCTTTGATTTATATCGGTTATAAGTTGTCGCAAAAATCATGATTTAATTCAATTAAATATGTAACATTTAGACACTGTTCGTTTAGAAGAGCTAATATATGTTCACTTGTGTACTAGGTGTTGCGCACGTAGTGATAAATTATTTCATAAATATTAAAAGGATGAAACATAGTCATCATCACTAAAAGTATAATCTATTGTGCAAATTTGCTTCCACCTTCCTGGCTCCTCATAAGTAGGAGCCAATATTACGCACTATATCCACTATATATTTGGATGTGGAATGTTAAAAAAACTCTTCCGTCCTAGGTGAGCAACACGTGCTACACATTTGCGTAACGGCTTTGGAAACAATATATTAACATAGACGGTGGAACTACTCTCTGCTAAAATCGTTTTTCTTGCATAACTTGCACAATTTTCTCGGTGTTTGACTTGATCTGCATAATTGGTTTTAAATTAATATTTTAAACTTATTCCATCAATTTTTACTTTAAAAAATGCTACCGTTGTATCCATATTTAAACGGTATATCTGTAATCTTGGTTATACAGTCCGATGTATTACTAATGTATATTTCGATTAGAAATATTGCGTATTTGCATATTATTTTTTACAAATGAACACACACCGTTTAATAATGGAAATAAATTGCGATATATATATATATATATATATATATATATATATATATGTATCAATTGGATAAAATACATATTCATTTGTCTCAACTACCCCTTCGGGCTATTTTTAAACCGCATTGAGCGCAATCCTGACGAAAACTAACATTTATGAATGGCAGAGAATATTAATCTAAACGAAAACAGGCCGCCGAAACACATCATTTCATAAATTGATCACAATTAAACACACATTTTAATAGGCAAATCACTTAGTGTACAAAACCAATTGAATCATGAAGTTCTCCTAAACTCTGCAAACGTAGCACGATGAAATGAAACGGTAACGACATTGAAGACGGATCTGGCTTAGCATTAAAACATATAAGAAAAATAAATTTATGTTCGCTGGGGTCGATTTATTTTCAAGGCAACACAGTGGTAATTCACATATTTTCTGTTGTAATGGCTATCTCTGAGGCACAGTACCTGAAAGTGGCTCTTTTTAAGGCTAATTTGAAAGTTACAGAATTGCTACACAGAAGTAAAAATCGGTGGCAGCGAAGGGCTTATGAAAATGCTGTAAACAGCAGTCAAGCATCGGAAAAAATAAAGAATTTTTGAAATAATTTTAGTGTAGGGCGCGTTTTTATGGAGCAAAGCCCTACCAATATCCACATGATTAATAAATCGATGTTGTAAACACTTATATGACTTCCCAATCGCTGGCCAATTAGCTAGTACGAATGTAAGAGTTACGGATTAAGGCACTAACCGCAGAATTAGCACATATTAAAGCTCGTCTAGGTGAAACGGCTATTGGCATCGATGAAGGAATACGCAAAACTGATAATATTCACTGGAACGAATCCAATTGTTTAATAAAAATGAAGAAAAGTTAAGCAAAAATTTTAAGCTACGATTTGCTTTGTGATTTTAATTATCATATGAGAGGACCTACCTTAGGAAACAATGCAAGAACACGCAAGGCAGAACTATTTAGCGTTTTTGAAAGAAATTTCGATGGATAGATAATTTTAATTCAGAGAGGATCAATTTATTTTAAGGTAAAAGAACGTATTATTTTAGTGAAATGAGAATACAACCAGATCAGTCTTCAAAAATTCATTACGTTGTAGAAATAAGAATGTTGGATATAGCAAATGCGAGATCTTGTCAACAACATATTGATTACACGTACGTTTAAACAATCTCTTCTTCACTTGAAACAAGTTGTAAATTCACGGCTTCACCAAAATGCTGGCGAAAATACATTTTTTGTTTGAAGAACAGTGTCGAGTAAGACGTCATATTTACGAAAGACGAAATTGCGACTTGGTCTTGTTTTCAGTGCAACATAGCAGAACATGAGAAATGTTCCCGACACGAAAACAGAATTAAGTTCGCGATCTAATAAGCATGTCGCTATAAAGACAACATTAGTAGGTTACAGTCTCTTAACCTCTCCGAATACGAAGTGGGAACGTGTACGACTTCATTATTATGTAGAAAGAAAGACTTTTTCTTAACATAATGTTTTGTCACCAAATAGATAAGGCGTCTGATTGATGTAGCTTCTGTCTACACAAAAGGTTACCTACATGAATATTTTCAGAATAATAAAAAACAAAGCCAAGACAGCACCTTTAATCAAAGTTACGAAATTGATATAAACACCTGACCTATTATATAAATACACTTGCCAGTATAAACTACGAATTATTTAGCGTGGAAAAGGCAATTCATGCAGTAGACCAGTTTCGTCATTATTGGGAACTCCTCACGTACTGCCCTGAATTCGCCGCGGTCAGGGCTCGAACCTGGGCACGTCTGCTTCGGAATCTGGTGCTCTAACTACTGAGCCACCCTGCCGTACACTACATGCAATTTTCAGTTATATACTAAATAATGTGTCTTGGTTAGCCTTTCTTTCAGTTAGAGCCTATATAGCATCCGTTTAGCAATAAAAATTTGACTAACCACCCCCAATCTGACATTTTCATAACTAATGGAAACACTATTTCAATTTTTGCGAGATTAGAACCTAAAAAAAGATTATGATATTAAGTTTTTTTATGTTTTTTTCGACGACTCGGTAAATGCAATGGTGTATACTTCAAGCTCGCGAACTTGAATTAACGAAATGTTACCATGATCTGCGCAATCATCAATGATCGTTTTATTGTATTACCTGTTCCAGACAGACTTTTTTGTTAAAAGAAATCTGTCTATAATATGATTTGTTCTCGAATATCTCTTACACGTTAAATAATAAACTGTTGCAATAGCGAGTGTTTCCTATTTGATACATTTTAGCATATGTAGTATGTTTAATTAAGTTTCATGTAATGTAGGCTTTAAATTTGTTTATTTTAACAATAACCAATAATCTGTGACTTTCCAAAAGGGTTGATGTTTATAATTTAATTACACCAATGCTTATTAAGCTACTGAGTCAATTGTGGTATCGTGTATTTGTGAGCAGAAAATAATAGTACTCTGAATTAAGCAGAAAACCCTGAAGAGGAACAATTAAATACCAGGAAATAAATCAATAGCAATATTTATTTTATCGTTGCACGTTGGATTATTCAACTTTGAATTCTCCATTAATAGGTAATATTGGACTACAAATTTTCTAAGTATAATTTAAAATCTGGAAATTTTGATTTACAGTAGAAAAATGGATACACAGACAGAAAAGGTTTTTAATGTGTGTTGTAAATTTTTAACTTTTATATTTAATCGGAAAGAAATATAGATATTTTCTTCTAATTAAAGTTGACATTTATATTAAACTCTTCGTGATTTATCACCGAAAAAAATGTTAACTCTTGGCCACTTACAAAAATACGAGAAACCATATAGAAAGAAAATAAAGTAGGTGTAAAACTTGACATGTAGAGTTTGTTTGATCTGTATAACAGACTGAAAAAATGACTCATAAATAAAGCAGTTTCTTACAAATGTTTATTCAAAAAAATGTTAAAAGGAATATAATATAAATGATGGGTAAATTTTCGCAGAAGATATTGACATGCTCTTTATGCAATAGCCACTGTGTAAAACAATTGAAATTTCGGGTTTTGCATAATAACTTTCATTAAAATAACAGATTGAAGAAAATAAGGCTCATTTTTGGAATTAGTTTTAATTTGGTCGAAAGGGCATATACTTCCATATTAAATCTTATTGATATTAACTTTTGCTAAGTAGCTCACAAAAATAAAGTCATACGTAATTATCAGTTCAGACATTTTATGCATTTGTCCATTGACAAATACTTGGAGTATTCAATCATAGCTTCATTAATAAAAACAGGCCCATACAAAATAGCTCAGACGATTTTATTTTTGACAGAATTTAACTGGAGTTAAATGGCTGGTAATTTGTATATCAGTTATAGAAAAGTAAAGGTAATTAAGTGAGATTGCGTTAATAAATTAAACAAAAAGCCAAGTAGAAATATACGAGCATGCAGGTGCACATAATAAAACCATTTCACCAGCGTATAATCAATTCATTTCAAATTTAATTTGCTCATATAGATGTAAAGAAAGGATTTTGCAATTGACAAATTCCGAAAATCCTAGCTCATCTTCATTTCGTGCTTTGAAAATCATTTGCAAATCGGCCTGGTTTCCAGTACAATTTTTGTAAACAACATGCTTTTCTATTGTGGGAAAGATTTCCTCTTAGCGAACTATGTTATGCCGAAAATAGTTCTGGATGCGTCTTGTCAATTATCACCCAAGTTTGCTACGGAATCGTTAATTACAGTTATACTATAATTAAAACAAACTTGACTAAAATTCTACTAGAGATATGGCAAATTTCTGAGAGGATTTCAACGTGAGAAATGAGAGAGAGCTAAATATCGCGAAAGCTTTCAGTTGTATTATACTTTTTCTTCTACTAGAAATTTAACAGAATTGTGTACGTGGTTTCAGTATAAACTGGTATATTTTATGTTTATGCTAACCCTGCAAGTGAGTTTTATATTTCTTGATTTTTGTTGTGTAATGCATGCACGTAATCCAAATTAAGCTCTTTTCTTTTTCTATAATTTATACCATACACACATCTACACACACACATATATATATATATATATATATATATATATATGATTATTATAACTTGTTCATTAATGATATATTTCACAAGTTTCAATAATTCTAAAAAGAGGAGTTTTAATTCTATATTTAAAAAATTGTGCAACCGAAGGCCATAAATTTATTAAAGCAACATGGTCCTATTCCGAAATACCAATGGCTAATGCATATATATATATATATATATAATATTATATATAAGAAATATCGAGTTATAAGCTGACGAAAATAAAATTGTCTTACTTGTCTACATTCATTTAATCTCTTTTTTTAAAATAAAGTAGTCTTTAAAATAATAATTTCTCAATTACCAAAACGATAAGTAGGCTTTATTTTACTTAGATGTGACATTATCGTATAAAATAATATATTTGTGCTTCTAAAAGTAAATCTTTTATAAAAATAAACGAACTGAACGTTAATTAAATTGTTACAGATTAGAAATTATAAGTTTGACATGATTAAATCTGTACAATTAAGTGCAGGAAGCAAAAAATCGTCAATTTAAAATTAAAAAATTTGAATATGTGATTCGGTGAACTAAACAAATTTAGTTATGCTATAAACCCAATGGATTTATTTTTCGTTTGCGTCGTTTTCAGTATTTGCCTTAGCTAAACTAAGTAAGCCGACGTGCGTGTTTGTCAGCATTTATTTAAAGACAATTTAAACGGACCAATAGTGATTGGAAAGGAATTTGAATAATCTGGAGATTTTCGTGCACTGGTAAATATATTTTGCTTATATAATTCTGGATATTTTGCTATGATTAATTAATATTTCGCATTTTTTGGTTGTAAGGCATCAATCGGTAATAAAGGTGCAACGTTTCAATGTTGAGTTGAACTTTTTCAGTGACGCAAATGAGAATTAACGTTAACAGCGAAAGTTTTGTACATACTCAATGATAAAAATGCTATTAGGCTAATAGTTAATTAGAATTAATAGTTTTCTGTTTACACTTTCCATTTCATATGATTTATCTATACATGCAAATCTAGAAGGAATATATCAATATTTTAATTGAAATAACGCATTATTAATCTTATTTTCATATTTCAAAATGAAAAATCTCATAATAAATAAGGCTTGCGTATATTTACTGAACAGTTTTGCTTTTACCACCAGAAAGACTGTGTGGGGACCGTAAAGATGATTTAATCGCAAAAACAGACAAATTTTTGAGTTAGAACAGTTTTAAAGCAAAACAATTTCCACAATTAAATACAACTTGAGAATTTACATATATGTGCGAACAGGTAACCATCACATACATTAAAAGCAAACCAGTTTACGTGTGTAAATTTGTCATGATATACCTCTTTAACGTATTTTATAGAGGCAAATGTCGTGTATCCAGGATTACGGTGGTAATTGGCATCCTCTCTATCTTGATTCAGAAACAAAAAGTTAGTACTCAAGGCGACGTAACTCAAAATGTTAATCTTACTTACATGAAGGTAAGAGTCCTAAATGATTAAAATATGAAGATTTGCATGGTAATTAAGTATGATTTTTTAGGTAAGGCGTGATAAAAAACAGTAAACGTTTGAAGTCGTTGGTTGAAATAATAATAGGAGTGCGTAAATTGCTACAAGGTGTTTGTCTAATAAAGGATTTCTAAATTTGAACGAAAAAGAACAGTTTCTTAGCGTTTAACAGTAATAAATCCGAAGCCAACACTCAGTTCTTTACATCTGGCGATATGAATTGCCAGGTTCACTGTAAGAATCTACATACATCTTGCTTCCTAATCGGAAAACGTAAGGGTCTTTATTTGCATTTCGCATTAATTAAATGAAAGATCTGTGGTGTTTTCCAAGTATATGACACTCGGTCTAAATTTGTTAAGTTGTTTGTGTCGAAGTATAAATGAGAATTGGTTCATGCTAATTAGTAGCTTAGTTTAGAGGTAATCAGATTTAGACCACTTAAATCTCTGTGTATGTTGACAAGGCCGAGTTGGCAGTATTCTCCTTCATTCCAAGTAAATAAATTTGCGGAGATAAAGGAATATTAAAATAAAGTTTTATTTGTAAAATTGTGTTTTGCACAGTCATTTGAAAGACTATTCCACATTTTACATCATGAAACGTTTGGAAAGTTTTCCGGAACTGTTTCGTTTTAGCCTGTCTGATTTCATTTTAAGAGAAAATAAAGTAAGAAAATGAATTTTTAGTGAATTTTTGACAAATGAAGTAATGATTGCTTGGCCTGTCTCTATATTCGTGTTGTGCAAGACAAGTTAATTGGGAGTTATCTTGTAAAATTTCATTAGAAAAGCATATATAATGGCGAAATAGAGGCAAACGCGGATGGCATTTGACTCAAATGCTAGAACAATCCTCTTGGTGAGCATCTCATTCGAAAAAAATATTAAAAGTGTAAAGCAGACTTATTAGGAAAATGAAAAAAACCCGGTGAAGTTGAGTATGGAAACGAAAATTATTAAAATTCGCACAGGCTACAGAAGTGTTATAAATTGAACAAGAAACATTTCTTGTAATTTTTGTACGACTGATTGAACCAAGCATAGCGAATCAAGAAGCTAACCGAACTGTTAAGAAAAAGGAAACTACACTCAAGTCAACATAAAGGGTAGATTAAGCATAATTTGCACACTAGTATCTTAAATAAGACAATCGTCAATTAAATTGACAAGATATGTGATGGATTTTAAACTTAGTGATTATTTCTACCAGCAAGTCCGCAGATAGTACAAAACACGAGATTACATAAAATTATAATATATTTTAGGAATTCTAAATATCCGCTGCAATTTGAGTAAATAATTCGACACAAATGAGGAACAAAAACACAATAGGTATTTATTCATTTATCCAACGCAACTGCAGCACTTTTGATTAGTCAAATGAGGAGCAGTGCTTAATCTAGAAAACACTTATCTGTCAATAGCAAAATTTTTTCAAAAGATCTATAACAATCCAATTTATCTGGGACGTATTTTTTGATAGATAGATTAGGTAGATTAAAATCTCGACAAATAATAATAATTCAATGTCAGCCATCTGTATGGGTAAAGAATGAGAGATAAATAAGTCAATAAAACAATATTCTACAGCTGATATAGTATTTTATCTAGGTAAAAAGATAGCATAGGTTAACGAAAAAGGTCGTCATTCGATTACACAATAGGACAACGTATTCGTAAACATGTTTCTATGGAACAAATTCAAAAACTGAATTACAACATTCATTGTTACAACACAACACCTAGGAATTCGAGGTGTACACTCATTTATGTCGTGAAGTTTATTGTGCACATTTATCGCGTCCTGTGCAATTGCCTGGAATCGTCGGTTTGTTTACTACGTCTGTAATCACATCAGCTACTCACCATACTATTAGTATCGTCGTCTTCAACATCCGCATCCATTGCAGCGTCATCCACACCAACAATCTGCATTGGAATACTATTTACGTTATATGCTTGAGTGTTGCTTACTCCGTCAGCTATAAATCTGAAAAATAACGTTAAAGTAAAAATGTATAAGAAAATTATCATTCTGGTTAATATTTGGCGAATTTCTTATTTCTACACCAACAAAACATGTAAATTTATTTTTTTTAAATAGCCTTTTCCATTACATAATAGGCACTGGGGTTAATGTTCAAAGTTACCACCAACAGGACATTTTATTCGACGGGCTACAATTCACAAAAAATATGCTATTATTCAAGAAAAAACACGACCAATTTTTGGACTACAATCAACGTAATAAAAATTGAACTAGCAACAAAGAAAATTCTTAAACTAATGCACGACGACATAAATATCAGTATTGACAAGGCTCGAAATTGCACAACTAAATGAATGGTTATGACAACAGTCTACACACCCTACGCTGATACCAGTGGACATAACAAAAACCTTATTAACAGTGTAAAATGACAATTAAGACATGAATAAAACACGTTCATGTGTGAAATAGCCAACAAAGCGTGAACCTGGTCAAACCTAACACCACTTAGTTAAACAGTGCCAATTACCCAAATCTGAACACAGCCAAAAAATCTACACACCTACAAATTTACACGTAATCACCTGAAAACAATTGTACGATAACCGCAAATAAATAAAATTAGAATATTAATACAGACTAGTTCACTTTTATGTATTCGATTAGGGACTTTGGAAATTTATATTAGGATGATAGCAACACGGAAAAAATGACGATTTGTTTATCATAAAAATAAGCTACCATAAATTCATAAATATAAATATATAGAAAGATGCGATGAACTTTTATATTTTGCGGGTTTGTTCGTGCAGTTGTCCGGATCGCTGGTTTCAAACAAGCATTTGTCGCATATTTAATGTTTACAGGTGGAAAACAAAATAAAACTAGCATCAATTAAAAGTTATAACATGCTTTCACTTTTTTGTGGTGATTAGTTGAGCATCCAATCTAATCGCAATTAATACCTGATTGCTTTGTAACGCCGCGATCCAATTTACACAAACACTGCACTTGATTTTATTTATTAAGCAAGGCGTATCAATTAGCAAATGGTTTTACATAGAACCATGAAAATGTATACCAAATTCACTACGAATTAAAGGTATAACCTAATGTATATATGCAATTCTAATTTAATAACAGTTAGCACCACGGCTGACCTTCACATTATTTTGGCTTAGAGATTTGGAACATTTAGACGATGCATCGTTTCTTCATGTCGATATCAGCATGTTAACTTAGAACTAAATTAACGCGCTCTTCTGCAGGGTACATCACGAATTTGACATACATGTACGCGATGATTGCACTGCATAATTTAGAACAAAAACATTCAAAGATAAGAATATTTTTGAAAGAAATCTGGCTTTTTGTCTTGTAAAAGGTGCTGTTGATTTATATTATTCTATGCAGAGTTTTGTCGAATTGTTTACTGATTAATTGTTTTATCCATCTTCAACCAACTTCACCTGGTACACATACCTTCTAAAAACGACTAATAACTAATTTATTTAAATACTATTTGTTGCGAAGAACTAATATATATGCAAATATGTATTAGGTTTTGCGAACCTAGTAACAAATTAGTTCAGTTGTGACCAGAAGGATAAACCAAAGGCAGCATGAACGGAAAGTATAATCTCATTCACATTTGTTTCGTGCTTACTGGCGACTCATCAGTAGGAGCCGGTATAACGTTGTTAATACCGATGAACGTACAAAGGAATTAAATATTTTATCATTAGTGATGCTCATAATATTAGACATTAAATTTAGTATTACTTAAACGAACATTGGTTTGCGCGGGCGGTGATAACTATTGCACTTTAATCAAGGTTGGGATATTGATAAAAACACCTGACCCATTAGGTGAATAAATTTGCAAGTATAAACTATAGTGTGAAAAAAGCAATTCATTCAGTAGACCGGTTTCTTCCTTATTCAGAACTCATCACGTACTGTCCGGTATTCGCCGCGGACAGGGCTCGAACCTGGGCACGTCCGCCTCCGAATCTGGTGCGCTTACCACCGAGCCACCCTGGTTGTTGGTTTTTTTTCTTTCTTCGGTTTTTGCAGGAGAGCGTTGATTATTGACGTTATTGTTCTTAATGACGGCAAACTGCACGTTTCATCTACTCTGTGTAAATTCAGCATGCCGTATATTCTGGCCGCACGTTTGACCTCCGGTTTTGCTAGAATAAAGTTTCCCATTTCAATTGTATTCGCATGATTTATCTCTCGGTGTAGCGATAGCGTCTAACGGTAATATATATGCAAATTTTAATTCAGCAACTGTTTTGCATATGTAATTTAGATTCAAAATCAAATCCTGTATGGAAGTATAAATTTATGCTTAATCAGATATGTATAGCAATATGAAAATAGGTCATTTTCTTTTCGTAAGTACTCAACTCGACTGCTATATTTAGTACTATATATAGTATTTCTGGGAAAGGAAGATAAATAAAGGTGGATTAGGCACATAAATTAATCACCAACAAACAGGAAGCGGGTGGCGTACATATTTAGTCTCCCAAACGCGCGTACACACACACACACACAAAAAATTTACCAGTTTATATTCAAATTATAAACGGTCTTGAAAATATGTATTAGGTGTTACAAAATATTGAATCAAGGTAGTTTAAATAGGATCAAAAAGATTAACCGAAGTCATCATAAACGAAAGAGATTTTTTCTTGTACACATGCGTTTTGTGTGTAGTAGCGACCCATTAATAGAAGCCGGTGTTACACCATATACCCACTAAATATTTTGTGATAGAATGTGGGACAATTTGACAGTACTCTCTCCCACATGAATGAAGTGTGAAGATTTTTCGACACCACGATAATGAGTCGCATGTAAACACGAAACCCATGTACACATGAGATTACACCTTCCGTTAATGCTGACTTTTGTTAATATTTCTGGTTCTATTTGAAGTAATTTGTGACAAGGTACGCAACACCTAATACACAACAGCATATTAAGTATATAAATAAAAAGTTGGACAGATCAGTCTGGGTTGCTGTTTTTCTTTCGTTTTCTCATTTACAGAACACTTGTAAATCCGCCCGATGTGGAGTGCAATTTTTCGAAACCATGTGATCAGCTATTGCAGAAATGTTCTCATCTACGCCATGCGTGTGTGTGGTCTAAAATGTTTCTGTATTCGCTTCTTTTGTAATCGGCTAATGCGTCCCGCATAGCGTTCTGAGCAGCTATGATTCTTTCAGTATTGATCAAGTCTTATGTCTGAGGCATTTTTAACTACGATACAATTGATCTTTTGCAAGTTTTGGCCCGTAACAATTAATAAGGCTGCGGTGATTCGGCACATAAAACTGTAAACACGAGCATATATAAGCCGGCAAGCTTATATCGCCTTTGCGTTGTGTTTCCATTCCGCGATTAGATTTGTTTTATAATATTTAGTTCGCACGTAAAAACATTTATTTATGCGAGCACTTTTCCTTACGTTGGTTTAAAATTTCTTGCGAATATGGAAGTTAATGCTGTCAATTCAGGATAAAATCTAGCAAAAAGGATTCACATGCGCCGATGAAATTTAAACGTATGTTTAAATTTGTTATGTCGCAGTCAATGACATTAAGGTGGATAATTTGTTGACTACCTCTTTGTATAAGTTAAAACCGAGACTATTGAATACAGCCTACAATATTTTTTAGTAATATCAGCTAAATTGTTGAATTTAAAAAATATATATTAATTCAGGCATATCTATAAACAATACAGTTTATATAGATCAGTTTTATATTTCAAAGTCAACACGAAGAAATTTGTAACCCAATGTACGCAAGTGATTTGTTTATGTTGCATTTGATAACTAATACTTGTACTAAATAAACCAAATTGTTAACAGGTACGCCACACATAATATATAAATGTATTAAAATTAGTTAACTGGATTAATACTCTATAGCTATGAAAAGTTAAATAATTTTAAAAGCCAATAAATTATTGAAGAGTAAGTAAACGCGCACACACATACAGGCGTGGTGCTCACTTATCTATTGAGTCTATACAATGGGATTGGTGTTTTCTTCAAGCACGCAAGCTTTATTTAAAGAATTGTTACCACCACCCGCGCAATCAATTACTAAATATATATATATATATATATATATATATATATATATATATATATATATATATATTCTGTGTGTGTGTGGAGAAATTACAAACAGCTAATGTTCGTCACTGCATAGAAATGGTGCAAACATTTCCAGTCACGTACAATGTACACAAGGTTGCTAGAAGTGAGATCCGCATATCTAACTTTGTTTTCCATATATATTGGATGCGGTTTGATCCTCGATAGTCAGCTTGCCATCCTACTCTGATGATGATCATGGAAGGTAGAAACGCGTCAGTGAGTTGCGGCTGACGGTAATTTGGTTATTTTGTTCGACGACTGGTTAAATACAATGGGATTGGTGTTTACTTAATGCTCACAAACTTTATTTAAAGAATTATCTATTGAGTCGTTGTTATTTGATCATTTTAATATCGCTTGGATGTGTGTACACGTGCCGTAACCGATTACTTGTCAATCCAAAGCAAACAAGAGAAGATGCACGAAGAAATGACGTACGCTTATTTAGTGAGTCGTCATTAGGTGTTATTAAATCACGTTAATTATATTTCGATGAGTGTAAAAATTCAGACAAACACACAAACCTACAATATGGCACACACTTATCTGGTAAAAAGACAGGTATGCTTATGAGATGAAACAGTTTAAACAAAAATTGTCACTTGACTTAAAGATTGTGAAAATGAATTTTGGATGTGCCAGTGTTGGTATCATTACAGACTCGGTTTATATATTATATAGAGTGAGTAAGCGTTGAAGTCGCAATGTCGAGACTTTATATGATGTTAGCTTCACTTCTGTTGGTTTACACATTCGTCTAGGAGATTGTACCGTCCTATTTTCCCACGTACCTCACCCAAATATATAGTAGGTAAAGGGCGTAATATCGGCTCCAACTGATAAGTCGCCAGCAAGCACGGAACGAATGTGCATGAGATTATACTTTCTGTTCATGCTGACTTTGATTTACCCTTCTGGTTATAATTTAACTAATTTGATACTAGGTGCGCAACATCTAATACATTATTGCATATACATTAGTTCACTGCCACAAACACTATCTAAATGCAAACACCTTGTTGGGCCTAACATGGCTCAAGTAATTAATTTATTTCCTGTCGCACAACATGTTTCTTTTAAACAGTATTTAAGCGTATTCATCGTATGCTACATGATCATGGGAGAACGGGTTGATATATACTCACTGAACAATTTGAGCAAATTTTATTTGCCGTAGCCATAAATTTGTTCTTTTACTTTAAACGACAATGAAGTATATATTTATTCTTGACCAAATTGCCGGCCTAAAATTAATTCTGTAGAAGAAACTATGTCTACTTTTGGACTTTAAATAAAGGACCTACCAATTTATTAGCATAATGCAAAATTCTTATTCATGGTCTAAAACGTACTGTCAGTCGCACGTGTTTTGACTTATCATAGTCAATATTAGAACAAAACAGCACATTGACTCACGTGTATCAACCACAATGCACATGAAAGGCGAGTAAAATAAAATTTGCGCCTCTCAACTCTAATTCTGCATTTAGATTTTCTGTATCAGTTATACAACAAAGGTTTTAAGTTTATTTTCCCATTTTTAAGGAATGTTTATTTTAATTCTTTTACTCACCTTCTATCACATAGAGCCTTATTTTCAACTTTCATGTTTTTTAATAAAATGATTTAATCAATGATGTCTCGATAAGATACAACATATGTTACTCCAATTTTAAAAGTCTCTAATAAACGGAAATATTTCTTAAAAATCTGTGGAGAATAAAAGAGCCAGCTATTTATCCGGATGCAAATACTCATCTCATGGATTATGTCCAAAAGCACGATAATTAGTAGAATTTTATTAGTATTTTGTAAATTTCTAAAAAGAAGCAAAGCAAACACGTTTGTCCCTTCTGACGCATATAGTAAGCGCTAAGTGGTAAAAGCGATTCCTACATAACTGAAACTTTTGGAGGACGGAAAATTTTTAAATTCAAAATATTGAAGAACGACTTCTTCGAAAAAATCGATAAATAAATGTCAAAGATTTGTCGATTTTTATAAGTGATAGTAGTAGTACCCATTCCATGTGCTAAAAGAAAAATAAATTTTATCAGATACAAGAACCATTCCTTTTTCAAATTCTTCTCAAGTATCTACAAATGACCATCTCTACATATATAAATTTAGAGGCAAAACAAAATAGAAAAATGTAAACGTGGAGAGAATATAAAATAAGGGAACAACCAATCAATTGCGTGCCTCAACTTCAATTCAAGCTTAATGCCTGAACATGCCTCTTTTGTTTGCATAAATCCGGCTGCAATTTGTTTATCTAGAAAGCTTTGTATTCTCAGTGTATTAAGTTATTCGTTGGGACATATTATGAAGTTGAGTGTAGATTGTGGCAGTGCTAGGGCAGAGGATGAGTGCAAGACACAAAATTAAATATACCTTGCTTTGGAAAAATAATTCTATAAAAATCTCAAATCTTCTGAACTTTACAACATATGCATCGGTGGCATTAAACAAGTTGACTAAAAACTCACACTCGTCTGTTTAGTGAATTTTGTTTGTCTTGTGGCTGCAAGAAATGCGGCATCGAGTTGGGATCGGCAGAACTGCATTCTTGTGAAGCATGCGTAATCTTGTCACCATTGTAACCACCATTCCGGTGAGACTTTCGAGCAAAAATAATATTTAAAATATAATCATAAATCATGTATAGATTTTATTCCATCCCTTTATTGCATTTATGAGATTGTTACACTGAAAGGTAAGGTGAAGCAAGCATTAAACGTTAACGACGACAAAAAGAGCTTAAGATGATGCCAAAAAAAAGAAGATATCTTTCGATATACCTTTTAAAGCGGCAGACCCATCCCAAATATATACACAAAGAATGAAACAAGTGGTGAGTTCCTAGATAACTAGTTTAAAGCCAATGCCCGAGGCAAGTTCTCTGTATTGGAAATGTCTAAAATTGAAAAAGAGTTACGTACAGCGGAAGCCGTCGTATGCAATAGAACAAAATCATTAGCTAATACAATTAAACAATAATTGATT
>JAQBSW010012500.1:0-16624 GCA_029291075.1 Eudiplozoon nipponicum
GAGCTAGATAAAGAAGCCTGGTTATTAATATAAGCGCTTATGAAACACACTGTTTAAAAGATCTAGACATTGTTTAATTTGTATTATATTATAATTTAGAAATAAGAGCGGATGTGATTAGATTATATGAAATAATCAACCGATGCTAAAGAATAAACCAAGGTTAGCAAAAACGAAAGGTATAATCTAATTTACACATTCGTTTCGTGCTTATAGGCGATTCAGCGGTAGGAACAAGTACTACGCCCTATACCCACTATATATTTGGTCAAGAATGTATGAAAGTTAGACGGTACATTGCCAATTACAAATATATATATATATATATATATATATCCAAGCAGTGATGGAGTTAACTCCATATAGTCTTTGACAGTGTGATTTCAAAGCTAACTCATTATAAGTAATATATACCAGGCCTGTTAAGTGAACCAAAACAACGAATTTCAAAATCCCCAGCCTGTAAAGCATATCAACAAAATGGCTTTACACATATCCAGCCTATAAAGAGTACCAACATAAATTAATTAAATGAATATTGATTGTGCGGACGGTGATACAAATTACTTTAGTCAAGGTTTCGATCTTGAATGAATTCATTTACTAAGTCAGTTTCGTCCTTATTGAGAATTCATCAGGTACAGTCTAGAATTTGTCGAGGAGGGTGCTCGAGTCCTGCTTTGTCACCTTTCTGATTTTTTCGTTAACAATTTTGTAGCGCAAAATTCTGGACAGTACTTGATGAGTTCCCAATAAGAATGAAACCGGTCTTATGGATGAATTGCCTTTTCTACACTATACAATTTTTAGTTTCGACTGACATATGTAAGTAATTAATGGGTTAGGTGCTTATATCAAGAACGCAACCTAGATTTTAATAATTGTTTTCACGGCTCGCGCAACCAATGATCGTTTAATTATATAAACGTTCACCTCACAATCTTTTCATAAGCCAATTTTCTTAAGTCCATCAGTCAACTGCTCTGTATCCCTACACTTATTGCTGTTATCCATCACAATAAAATAAGATTTATTTTAACTAAGTGCGTATGCTCACCGTCTCACTGATTGGCACTGTAAACCTTTCTTGAAGTGAAAACCTGGAGCGAATTTGAGGTCACGTTCGTGGACTATCTCAATATGCACAAATGAGAACTCGATTTGTGCCAATCGGTTTCAATTGATGATTTTTTCCAATACAAAAATGAATAAAGCGCTATTTACATAAGCTAAAAGTGATGTCGTATGGTTGTAACCTGGTACCCATTGATATCATTCGTCGAAGATGTCTACAGATTACATGACTACTGAAAAAGCTTAAGTCGCAAACCGCAAATATAGTTTCAAAAAAGAGAGTAAGGCGATGACAATAATAAACGCATCCATGAGTAAAAATTTATTTTTCGACATAAAAAAGCTGTTGTCATTTCGCAGGCCAACATTCATAAAGCATGTAATAGTCTCAACCTTCATTACTAGGTTTGCATTGGCAATGGCAGGAGTTAAACATAGCACACAAGTGAGCATTTACATATTATTTATCAGTTAAAAAGCAAATAAATTATATCTGTATGTATATTGAATCTATGCAAATACTTACTTTTTCAGGAAGTGTGACCTCGGAAGAACTTTTTGCTTTGCATCGGGTTGCATGTCCAAAACAAGAACATCTTCCGTACACATTCCATTCATAAATAGCATAGTAGTAGTTTTTCTTCGATTTTCCTGATGCGTCAAGCTCGTAGTCACCTACATAGGATAAAAAATATTACCATATTTTTATTTCGTAACCTGTAAGTATATCAATATAAGATATATATTTTCTGCCAGTTTATTCAGCAAAGTTTAAATTTACATAAAGTGGTCAAGCGTTTGACCGTACAAATAAACCAGAATTTCTGTTAATCTCAAGAACTCAAGCTTAATTTATAGAATTAGTGCTCCGATTGCGTAAAAGATGGTTGTTTTACTGGATAATTCACATAAATATAAAGAATTCTGCAATACGGTTACATCGGTGAATGCATAAAAATTTTCACTCAATATTTGCGGTCCAATAAATTGATAACGCTATAACCAGAAATGATAGGCGTATATCACTTTAGGCATAACATATACATTTCAGTTGCATCCTCGTTAGTCAGTTTTTTTGTCATGCTTTAATAATGACCATGGGAGGAATAAACATACCGGTACATGTAACGGACGGTAGATTTGCGATACTATTCGACTGGTTTAATAATAGTTAATAATTTTCATTTCATGCTCAAGAGGTTTATTTAAATGTTTGTTATCATTATGCACGGAAACAAGTAGTGATTAAGTGTAATACACATAAACATGTGACGAAAGCTGTACCAAATATTTTGTTCATGACTGAATAGAAAACTTGTGCCAGACATTTAAATAAATTTAAATGTTTGTGTGAATATTAGTAGTGAGAGCCCTGATATCCTTCAAATGAACGGAATTTACATAATACTTTATCCAAGCAAATGTTATTTACGTATGTTTGTCACTGTCAAATTAAAATAGATGACTGTAATTTCACGTTTCGTACAGTACCTATAATTGTTTGCTTGTTTCTTTCTTAATACGGATAAAACTGATGTGCCTTTTCAACTTAATACTGGATATTGATGAATATTTAATTTGTTATAATTATTTTATTTACCTTTAGTAATTCCTTGCTATTGATAAATTGTATTACTTCATATATTTCAACAGTTTATGTAATTATAAAAATTTAAAATAGGATTTATATTTAATATTTGATAGTTAATGTGTTCATACTTGAATGAAATTAGAATTAAATTTTGAATATTGAATTTTATTGTAAGTTCTAATGGAAAAAATGACAAACAATAAAATTAAGGTGATTTGTATTTTACAACAATATAGGAATTTTCTAATCATACCATCGTTTCCAGAAATGAATAAATCCGAAATCTCCGTGTATTACATCAAATAAGTTAGGAAAAATTTGCACTAACATTGCATATGTTTTTACGAAAAAAATATCTAGTTGGGAACGATTACTGTGAATAAAATGTAAGTAACATTATTTTGCGTACAGATTTAGGGGTATTAGTACGATACTATAATTTTTAAATCAATCTATTCCAGACTTTACAAAAACATTTCATCTATACAACGCCAATCTTCTATATTAGATTCTTCCTTAGATTTTTTCATTCTATTGTGTTCAATTCTAGTGATATATTATATTCTATACCGTTCTATTCTATTCAATTCTAATCTATTCTAATATATTCAATTCAATTCTGATCTACATCATTATATTCTCTTCTATTCTCTTTCTTTCTGCATTATTTCAGTATATTAGACTATAACACATTTCAAAACATTTTAATATATTGTATGATTTTATATATGATATACCGTATAATAATATACTACCGTGCATCGTACTTTATTATATTACATTATATACTATTATATTATAATATAGTATATTATATTGTGTTATGATACACTATTATATCTTATTATGTTATACTACTATACAATATTCCATTAAATTATGTTATATAACAATCTATCCTATTCTAATATATTTCATTTAATTTTATACCATTCTACTCTTTTCTACTCTACTCTACTATTATCTATTATATTACTTTTGATTACATCAAATTCGATTTCATTCAGTTATTCAATTCTTTTTTATTCTATTCCATTCCATTATATTCTGTTCTATTCTATTCTATTCTATTCTATTCCATTCTATTTCAGTCTATTATATTTTACTCTATTTCGTTCTACTATATTGTAATTTATTATACTATGGTATAGTTTAACAAATTTTATTTCCTAATATCATTTAATATTACAACACTTTTTATTATAAAATATGATATTATAGTATATTATATCATATCATAATATATTATATTATATTATTTTATACTATATTGTATTATATTATATTATAGTACGCTATACTGCACTATATTATATAATGTGATGCTGTGTTATATTATATGATATTATGTTATATTGTTTTATATTATATTATATGAAATAATATTATATTATATTGTATTAAATTTTATCAAACTATGTCATATTGTATTATATTATACTATACTATATTATATTATATATATTATATTTATATATATATATATATATATATATATATATATATAATAGTATTATATTAAATTATTTTTATTGTAATATTTTCTATTCACTTATATTATTTCTATTCTATTCTGTTTTATTCTATTACTTTATTCGCCATTCTATTGTCTACTATTCAATTCTACTGAACCATATATTTTTCTATTTTATTCTGGTATGGTAATTCGTTCCGTGGGTTTACCCAGTATTGAAAAATTCCGTTGTGCTCTGGTTTTCACTTGGTAAATTCGAAACGCGAAATTGCTTTGTACATACTGCCGTTTTGCTGTTGTGCCACTGTTCAGTACCGTAGTTTTGTTTAATTATTACTAAAATAACTTAGTAAGTACAATTAAATAACATTAAATAAGTAAAATATAACGATCGAGAAATATTAAATTGCGGTTTACTACTGTTAAAATGTTTTAAAATTCATTAATACGAAAAATATAGAAACAAATGTTTCAAAGAAAGCCAGGATCTCAGGCAGTACATAGGCATATCATAAAAAAATTTAAAGATAAACAGCCTCATAAAATATCTTTGAAAAGCTGACTTAGTTAAAAATGCAAAATGAAATGTGTACGAAAAAGGAACATTTTAATAAATATTAAATAACGTCCGAAAAGCGCTCCACGCCACAATTTTTTTAGTGATTAACGAAAAGTCAACTGAACTCGACATGTACTTAAAAAAATACTTTTTACACACACACACACACACAAACACACACACACATATATATATAATAAGAGCTTTGTAGATATTCAAAGCTGCTGTTTGAAATTGTTTAAGTTTAAGTGACATAACTAAATTCAACAAATTTTGTTTAAATTTATTCAAACGACACAGTAAAATGCTTTAATGTTGTTGTACCCTGCGTAGCGCTGTCCTTTGTTTTTGTTATTAATCCGCCTTTTTCTTGAGCGGGACAATTAATAGCAGTCGTAGGTCGGTAAAATCTCTAATCCTTCTATTTGCAGGTGCACTGATTTTGTTTGTCCTTGATTAATGGTTTCTCAATTTTCCCTTCAATTGAAAGCCTTCCATCTGCTGCTTGTCTGAAAATTACGCTGGAACCAGATTTTCCGATATATTCCCGAGTATTCAGGACTTAAATTCCAGTCCCATCTTCAAGGTTGACATCATACTCACAGGAAAAGAAAAACTTTTGGCAAATGTGGTAACCTCATTCGGGACAGTTCTATTTATATTAAGTTTACTTCCTAAATTATTTCTTTTTGCCTGCCCTTATATCCGGTCTTAATGCTTATTCTCTTATAATTACTTACAAGTATAAAATATCCACATCACCTCACCCCACATAAAACAACCTATACACACATATGCGTACTCTCACTTAAAATGACATTTATAGAATAAGTATAAGCAAACCATATGGATTGACATACAAAAGGCTACCGAATCAGAAAAAAATAGAACCCCTCAACACATCAGGGTTTCTCAACAGCCACCGGCAGCCATGCAATTTACTGCTGCCTTACAGACTGCGCTTGGATGTGCAAAGGCTAGAGGTGCGTCCTCGATCAAAAAGCCGAGTGGTGAGGGGACACCACTTGTACCAAATTCCCAAGAAACTCCATGAAATGTCACAAATACCGTTCATGCTACGGCGTCCCCGGCAAGCGACGCGCTCTGTATCAGCGCGAAAACACCTATTTATTTCGGGTGTTGGAATGTTCGATGTTCCGAAATGGCTGCCAACCGCCCGGCATGGAGATGTATAATCCGGGATTTCTATGGAGCCGGCTTATCCTCCAAAAGGAGTCAGCCGCAGTAAAGTAAGTAAGTAAGTTTCATCAGATAACTTGTAAAATTTGCAAACTGAGGTATATAGGTGAAAATATGCGTTCAAAAAAGGTACGTAGAGAGGAAAATAAAACCGCATGCAAATATGGACACAGTCATAGATCAGATCTAGCCAGGCACTCATTGGAGACAGGTCATCAGATAAACTGATATGGCAGTATACGGATTGCATTATGTAACCGAAATAGGTTAACCAGGTTGATTAGGGAATAAATTTAAATAAAATAAGGAATGAACGACATGGATGTGAAATCTGTAGGTCCCATATTTAATGAAGTATTCTCGAATGGAACGAAACGGCGAGTGGAGGAATCAAAGTTAACAATAAATCCAACTACGCGACCGCAAATATGAATTTGCGATAGTAAGCGGAACAATTTATATGGAGTTAGAAAGGTGTATTTTGGTCGGTATACTATAATTGTAGTAAATCGTGTGCACTGGAGGAACTTACATAGTTACTCATATATATATATATATATATATATATATATATATATAGATATGTATTTATTGATGGATGTATATGTAAATATTTAAATAATATCTTGGAGGACCTCACGTGTTTGCTTATATTTTATTTAGATAGGTTGAAAGTATATGGCGTGTACACGTAAATATACACAGATGAATATTATGTATTTATGTAAGATGTAAGAGGAACTGACATGGATGCTTAAATTTTTAACTAAAATGCATAATAGATATAGATAAATATATTGTTTAGACATATATATTAATATGATTCTATATGTTCATATAAAATTTAGGGTGAACTCACATGTTTGCCTATATGCTTATTTAGATATCCACAATATATATGGATGGATATTTAGATTTTTATATAAGATGTGAGAGGAACTCACATGGTTGCTTATATGTTGATTTAGATATATATAATATATACGGTGTATAGATGTGTACATCTATGGATATTTATTTATTCATATAAAATGTGAGTATAAATAAATCTATATGTAAAGTAGACATATTATATACTCAGGGTAAACTTGAAGTTGAAAGAACTCATTATTTTGCTTATAGATTTATATATAAATACATACATAGACATAGATAGATATTTAAATATTACAATGTGTTTTGTCTGGTATATTTTATCCATTGTGTAACTCACATGTTTGCTTTTATGATATGATTATTGTATATGGTGTAGAAACGTTTATATATATATAAATATATATTTAATGGATACATAAATAAATATAAAAGATGTGGAAAGAACCACGTGGTTGCTTATATGATTATCTAAACATGCATAATGTATAGTGTGTAGACGTATATATAAATGAACATTTATATATAAAATATGATTATAAAAATATAAATAAGTAAACTATAAATAAATATACTTATTGCTGCTATATTATGTAGACAAGGTGAATCGTTTGAATATAATTTTTTATATATACATATATATGTACATGGTTCGGACACATATATTTAAATCAAAAATTAAATCTAAACAGGATATGAGTATAAATGTATATTTGGTTGATATACCATTCGTTAGTGTAGGCTCAGTATTTGATCTTGTCCAAACGACAGAATAATACCATATTCTTGCAACAGGTTTACTAACTTCCCTCTGTAGCCCACTGCACGCAGGATGAGAATAGGTAAACTGGGAATTTAAGGATAACTGCAAAATGATTAAAATAAAAAAAATGTTTATTCTTCTACACGTCGTGATAAGTAATTTAAAAATCAAGACATCACGGATAGGTGTATATGTCAGTCCATATGGGTTGCTTATACTTATTCTATAAATGTCACTTTAAATGAGAGTGCGCATATGTGTGTATAGGTTATGTGCGGGGGAGGGGGGTGATGTGGATATTTTCTTGTATACATGTGAGTATAAGAGAATAGGAATTAAGATCGGATATTGGGGAAGAAAATTTAAAAAAATACTTTAGGAAGTAAAATAAATATAAATAGGTCCGTCACGAATATGGATGTCACATTTGCCACAGTTTGCATTTTTACTGTAAGTATGGTGCCAACCCTGAAGGTAGAACTGGAAATGAAGCCTCGAAAATTCGTAAAATTCGGGTTCCAACGTCATTTTCAGACAAGCAGCTGATGGATGGCTTCCGAAGTGAGAACCCATCAACCAAGGCCAAACAAAATCAGTTCACCTGGAAATGGAAAGGATTAATGATTTTACCAATCTGCAAGTGCAGTAAGTAAGAATTCTAATTAAATCATGTGGTATTTCCAAGTCTCTTCTAGCAAGACACTGCTACAGTGAATTAAATGAAACTAGAACAAAGTCCGAATAATTAAACGAATATTGGTTGCGTGGGCGGTGATAACAATTATTATAATCAAGGTTGCGGTCTTGATATAAGCACCTGACCCATTAATTACTTAAATATATCAGTATAAACTAAGAATTGTATTGTGTAGAAAAGGCAATTTGTCCAGCAGACCGGTTTCATCCTTATTGCGAACTCATCATGTACTGGCTAGAATTTGCCGCGGACATGGCTCGAACCTAGGCACGTCTGCTTCGGAATCTGGTGCTCTAAACACTGAGCCACCCTGTCGTGCATGATGAGTTCCCAATATGGACGAAATCGGTCTACTGGATGAATTGGCTTTTCTACACTATAAAATACTTGGTTTATTCTGATATATGTAAGTAATTAATAGGTCAAGTTCTCATATCAAGATCGCAACCTTGATTATAATAAAAGTCCGAATTACATATGAGTTTAATATTGGTATGCTTCGCCAACTTAGCGTTAAAGTTATTACATGGCTTAATGAATTATAGCGCTAGTATGAAATCGTTTTTCGCATTTGTGGACAAATGATATAAAACGTTTTAAAAATAATTAAACCAAATCGATGTATTTATATACAATTCCACTAGAACAAGAAAAAAATTTTGACAAAAACATTCTCATCTAGTTTAGATTCTTTTACATTAATTGGCAAATTATTTCAATTTACATTTACTTCGGAATCTTTTAGAACACTTAAAAACATGCTTTGATTTCTTTAAATTGAAGATACATGAGTATAAATATGAAAGAAACGACTTTTGTATATGATAAAAATTGTGTTAATTTTTACACATGGAAAGGGTACTGTAAATTTCATTGTAGCTTGCATTTAAAAACGCATAAATGATCTTTTAATCCAAGTCAAATATTTCGTAAAATGAATACATAAAAAATGAATTTTTGTGTTCGCGAGAAACAGATTCAAAACTTAAAAATCCTAAAATTTTAAAACCGCGTCCGTCCTTCTAAGTAGAGGAATATTTAACAAATAGCTTAACACAGTCTAGCATTTGCTAAATAACTTATTCCATTTTCGAGTACTCCTAAAGTAATGTTTTATTCATTATAAAATATATAGCATCATATATAAGACAATATAATATAATATAAAGTTAAATAACATAATATAATCTAATATAGCTTTTAAAGTTTATAAATGAAAAAGCGACTGCCTAAGAATATCTTTTCAACTAATTATTTAGTTAGCATTTATAAGTTAAATTTCCACTCTAATTTACAAAATGGCATGAAAGATATATATTTAGAACACAGCATCAAATCGAAACATAATACCTACCAAGTGTGTTTAACCGTGTGAAAACAGCTCGCAAATTTGTAATTGCGGTCAAATTCTGTATGACTTCACTGTATTGCTGACTTGACTCCTGCATTTCGCTTGGCGCTGCTATAAAAGCTACCTAAATTTAGAAAAACTATTAATTTATTTATAAAAGAGAATGATATGTTATATTATACAGTTAATTTCTAATTCTATACGCAACAATTTACAAAATAAAAGTGGCAGCTATTAAAACTTTCTAACGTTTGCAATTAGACAGCCGGTTAAGATTTCTTTGCTTACTTTTATTGAAGGACTCTACATCTCAGCACATAAAAGTAATTATCTTAGATAATTAAACACATCACCTATCTATTTATGTTCTGTTACAATGATGCAAGGTGGTTTTAAAAATCTGTAAGCCTCCAACCAGCATTAATAAAACTTTATTTTAATCAAGTTCGCGAACTGTTACTTAACCAGTCACAAAACAGGCATTCCGCCGAAAGTCGTACGTAAATACGTTTTTCGACAATTCATGGTCATCATTAAAGCATAAATGTCTACCGACTATTGAGAATGTAAACGTAAACCATATATAAGTTATTGATAATCACAGATTTGGCACTTACCAGTATTGGATTAGAAACAAATTTAACTTAACTAGCAATGTCATTTTAGCAGCTTTTGAAACAGGTTTAAACGCTATACGATTACGGAAGCCATAATTATCTTGGTGATTATAGAAATTATTTAAATACAGCTCGCAAATTTGAGATAAAACAAATCCCACTTTATCTAAGCATTCTCGTAAATTAGAAAAATAAATTGTATTGGTGATTATACAATTTTCGCAAATTTGAATGGAATGATTGCTGTCACCTCCCACGCAAGCAGTAATCGTTTATTGGGTAATCTGCATAAGCTGCAGAAAGGCTTTGTTTGTAACCGCATATGAATTGTGCAGATGAAATATTCAATATAATACAATATATAATAAACTTTTAGAAATGAGAGTCTGATTTTTCATTCTTAATGTAGACATTTGGGTTCGATCTTTGCAAGTCAAGTCGTTGTGCTAAGATATAGACCCTGAAATCCTGAAAAGTGTCAGTACGTGCGACTGTCAGTGGCTTTACTATGTTGGACAACTGGCTAAATAATGTAGGATAATGGTTTATATCAATTTCGCAAATAATTTAATGAATATTAATTGTTGTTACAACGTGTGTAGTGTAAACGTATTTCAACTACCTGACTAATAAATTGATATTAATATGAAACTGATAATGTATCTACACGAATAGCGCAATAAACAATCGTCAGATTAAGATTTATTTTAGGCAATAACTGGTTGCGCGGGTGGTGATAACAATTATTTTAAATCATAGTATCGAGCTTGATATAAGCATCCATCACATTATATATAAATGTGTTAGTATAGAATAAGCATAGCATAAGGAAACACCGGCAATTCATCCAGCAAACCAATGTTATCCTTACATCCAACTCAACTCCATCAATCCCGTCATTATACAACAGACAACACACTTAAAAGAAAAGTGGTATTTAAGTAAATTATAAAATTAAAAAAACATTGCCAGAACCGCATTTCCAGTTGAAGTAAAAACAAGTCAACCCGATCAAAGACAAAACAAAATTGGAAATTGTGAAAAATCGGATCTTTCTGTAACTGCCCGTGTACAGCTATTACCCGCGTAGGCAAATCGCGGCATTGAGAACCTTAATGCTGACACACCGCAAAATATTAACTTCAATAAACTGGTCTCGTCCGTATTGAGAATTCATCCATACTTTCCAAAAATTGGCCGCGGACTGGGCACGAACGGATGCCATTTTGCTTCGAAGTTTGTAACTCTAGCCCCTGCGCCACCCTGCCGCACACTACACAAAATATTCAGTTATGTATTAAATTTTGTCTTTTGATTATCCTTGCCTCAGGTGGAGCCTATTTGGAATATCTTTAGAACTAAAGTTCCAATTAGCCACTCACGATCTTCCATTATGGAACGGACACCGTGCTTCCTAGTGAAGTGGTATTAAATAGAAGATTAATGCAATTAAAAAATTATAGATTTCGCAAATGGTAATAATATTTATTTTAAATTGGTATTTTTCACTAAACTATGGAAAAAAAGCTTGATTCGAACACGCGAAGTTTTATTGAACAACATGCAACTATTGCATCTAAAATCAAATTAATCTCTTAGAAAGAAAACTCAACCCATCTTCTCCATCAAAATTCCATTCTCAATTGGCGATTTATCAGTTTACGGCTGGACAGTTACTGGCGGGATTCGAAACTGAAAAAACTTGGTTTCGAGTTGAACAACTCCTTATTTACACAACAGTGCTAGAATGTTTCATACTGTTGAAAGTACGATGGAAACAATATTCCTAAAAGCTTCTTATTCAGAAACGCGATCGTGTCCCTTTTAAACTAAAGTCCAACTAGCTAGCTCAAACAGACACCATTCCATCTTGGAACGTCATGCCAAATTTAAATATTATTACATTATTTTTATATGTATACATAAGGGAAAGGAAACCATGTAAAGTGTAAACGAATAATGAGCGAAGAATGAATTGATTCAGACTGGATAGACGATCAACTTACACAACGCGCATACACAAGAGGACACGAAGATCAGTTTACAATACATACACTCAGCCATGTAAACTACACAAAATTGCGCCATCGACCATGAAGGCTTCTCGCAATTTTGCAGTGTTGCCAGATAACCTACCACCAACTTGCAATTAACCACGACAAAAGTGACGATAGTATTAAGAATAAATTGGCTCAGCTATAAATCTGTAATGAAGTCGTCAATATTTAAATTTGGATGATATATTACACAGTCTCCAACCGAAAAATCTGATGTGCACGTGAATCGAATCTTGGCAGACGAATTGTTCCCATACTAACCTACTTAAATAGGCCTAAATAATAAACTGAACCGCTTGCGCAACGGTTTGTGGCAATGTTACTTGCCCCTCGTGTTTCACTAGACGTTGTGTATAGTTCCTTTTTAATTTATTCTATTGAGAATATGTTGGCAAACCCTTTCTAATATCTTCATATGCATATGTGAAATTATAGAAAATAAAACAAAAAATTCAACTTAAGTTTGATTTAGTACGTCAGAAAAATTTCCAGTTGCGTATATCGCCCAAATAGCAATCGTTTCAGAAAGGCCTCTGGACTGTGAACATTAATTTAACTTGACTAAAATTTCAAAAACTAATGGATCTATATTTGCTTTTATAGTAAGTTACATTTGTTGACGTATCCAAAATTTCATCTTCAAACACATTCGTTATTGATGACATAAATATGATATGCTTCTTAGGTTGCGGAGATTAGATTTATTCAATTGTCTAAAATCTTCAAATCAAAAGGTCAATATTACAAGCGTATAAAAGTTGAACATATAGATGTTTTGCACACACGACCTTTAAAAAGCTTCGCTGTAATTAGCGAAGATGGGAAGAGTTTATTTGTGTTGGTGTTGTTATTCACATATTCAATGTCAAAATGGTCATTGGTGCAATCACGATGATAAGTAAACCTGCCAACCACAATCAATTATTATTCTTAAACCCGCAGAATTATGATTGGTTCTTTTCGAAATAACAAATGATGGTAAACTATTTCCAATCTATGTTTAGGCTCTCTTTATTTCATATAGAACCAAAAAGATGAGCCACTGAAGGACAAATTATGACAAAACTTTCTTCAAGCAATTACTGCTTGAGTTCATCAGCATGAATGAAAGGTAAAATTTAATTTTAACACACGCTTTGGGCTAACTGACGGCTCATCTTTAGGTGCCGGTACTACGCACTATACCCAAACTATATTTGGTTAATTGACGTTACATTTTCGTAAGTACTTACTGATAATTCATTAGTAGGAGCCAGTACTACTGTCCCACATTTCTTGACCAAATGGAGCGTATTAGCGGTTCCTACTGATAAATCACCATCAAGCATGAAACGCATATGTACATGCGATTATAACTTTTCAACAAGCTGAATTTCATATATTCTCCTAGTCCCATTTTAACTAATTTGTTACAAGGTGCGCAATACCTAAAACACAACTGCATGCAAATTAGTTCACCACAGTAATGCATATATAAAAATTAATTGACTGCATTCTTTAAAATGCTCCGCTTATTTAATTCGTTCAAACATTCTGTTGATTACTAGATTATCGTTATGTTCATGTCTTTTTAAGTGTTTGCGAATTTTCTCATACCTATTGTCCGTATAATTTGATATAAACTTTGGTTGCTACCTGATACAAATACTTGACCCTGCTCTTCCGCCATTCTTATAACAACGAATTTACATCAAATTTCAGTATTTAAGTAATTTGATGTTTAAAATATTATTAATTTCTTTAAGAAACTGAAATTGAAGAAATTCCGCAACTGCTTTTTAGAAAATAAGCAGAAATGTCAGGGATCAAATTATTAATTCTACTGAAACCACGATATCGTAAACGAAAGTGCTGTAATCTGTATAATGGGTCTTGACTTCATCCGTTTCGAATAATAAACGTCTCTTTTATGTTAAATTCAAATTTTCTGGGAGAAAACGTTGCTAAAGTTTATGGGCACCAATTTGAAGCTTACTCTGAATTAACTTGCCGGTAAAGATGAACAACATTCAACAACAGGCGAGTGTATGGTTTAAGTTGACATGTGTCTAAAAATAGTCAGCATTTATGAGTACAACCACGTCATCTATAAGTATTCCGAAATGACTATTTCAACCCAAAGCTTTCTGCAATCTAGAAAATGTTATTTGCATTGCCGTAAACCACTCCAAAAGTTTATGCTTCTCATATGTAGCCTTTTGTATGAGAAAATATTGAACACCTTTCGCCATTATCGTTGCGCGTTGAGCTTAATATGTGTCTGCCATCCTAATAGAATTCTGCGTAAATGAATGTCAAATTTGAGCAATTACGTTAAGCATCCACTCGACACTAGTACTTTAGCCAAGTTAGAAAGCGAGCTTGGTTTGAGAGGCCTTCTATCTAGGATATTTTTTCCCCAAGAAAACGCATGATTACGTTTCCAACCAGGATAATCAATAGTTGCCACATTCAAACACCGTTCACTTGTTAATGATAGTTTTTACTAAAAGTAAAGTATATAGGATGGCAGGCATATTTGAAAAATTTCCATATCACGTAAAAATATTATCTGGCTTCCATGTCATACTTAAGGATATTAAATTTCAAAATCGTTTAAATCATTTAAATACAGCTGTAACTAGGATGTTTGTATACACAGTTATAATATTTAAGCTAGCTAATCTACCGCTTTCACTTTAAACGTATTTCTGAATTGTATCTATGTAATGACGGGTGAAAGAAAGAAATAATTCTTTTGCTCCTGAAATTAAGACATCGATTTTTACAGGTAACAAATAATATTTTGTAGATTTGTACTTATCAACAGCATACTAACCACGCCACCTTCCGATGGAATGTTCTGACTGAATTGACTTGTGCAGGTAACATGCTCCAATTTTGTTCTAGGTCCTTCAGGAACTTGTGGAAAATCACGTTTGCAATTTTCTGAGAAATAGGCATAACGATAATAGGTTGCCCCGAAATTGTAAGACCTCTCAAAATACATTGCCGCCGGTCTATACGTTTTGAATCGCAAAATTGTAGATATGAATTGAAATTGTGTTTCAAGATTCAGCACGATAGACACATTGTGTACCAAATTCTGTGATTGATACCTGAAAATGAAGAAAAGTAAAGTTCAATGAGTAATTTAATCAAGAAGAATAATGTCAACATGTAAAATTGTTTAAAACTATAAATTTCCATAAGTGTTTTTAATATTATTTTTGAATTCAGACATATTTCTTCATTTAACAATAATTGATTGCGCGGGTGGTGGTAAAAATTCTTTAAATCAAGTTTGCGAGCTTTAAGTAAACACCAATCCCATTGTATTTAACCAGTCGTCGAACAACATAACGGCTGGCGGTAATTTTGTTATGTTGTTCGACGACTGGTTAAATACAATGGGATTGGTGCATACTTCAAGCTCGCAAACTTGATTTAAAGAATATTTCTTCATACATTTTATTTGAATTCGACTCGTTTCACCAGGCACAATTTCGTTCCAGCAGCTTCTCCCAGGACAATGCTCAAGAATTGAATGAAAATATGATTAACTCACGCAGTAATGCGGTTACGTTATGGAACCGTTTACATTAAATTGGATTGGTATTTATCTCTAACTGGAAAACTTGAAATAAAAAATAATGCTATCACCATTCGCGCAATAAATAAATGTTAACGTTTATAATATATATGCACTTGGCGAAATATTCAATAAGTATTGCGAACCTAGTAACAAATTAGTTCATTTGTGACCAGAAGAATAAACCAAAGGCAGCATGAACGGAAAATATAATCTCATGCACATTCGTTTCGTGCTAACTGGCGACTCATCAGTAGGAGCCGGTATTACGCCCTTTAACCACTATATATTTGGTAGAAGAATGTGGAATAATAGGACGGTACAATCTCCTAGACGAATGTGTAAACCTGTAATAGTGAAGCTAACATAATCTAAAGTCAACGACAACACGACTTCAATGCTAACTCACACTATATAATATATATACCGAGTCTGTAAAGGATACTAACACTATGGCTATTGTGTTAGTAACTGATACCTTTCTTAAATCGATGAGTACCGGATACTTACACTATGGTTTCCGAGTCGGTACATGATACCAACCTGATGGATACAAATTCATGCTAAAGTTCACCCAAATTGAGAATTACAACAATTTCCGAACACCTGTTACTCCAGTTAAACCATACACTCTGGCCTTCGTCGATATCAGTTATCACATTTCGCGGTAAGCATGACATCATTCAATTCAATATATTTAAGTTAAATACTGTTTGTTGCGAAGAACTAATATATATGCAAGTATGTATTAGGTTTTACGAACCTAGTAACACATTTGTTCAGTTGTGACCAGAAGG
>JAQBSW010012501.1:0-16623 GCA_029291075.1 Eudiplozoon nipponicum
TTGCCTTTGATAATAAATGTTATATATATATATAAATATATATATATATATATATATATATATACATATATATATACATATATATATATATATATATATATATATATATATATATATATATATATATAAGAACAAAACAACGTACTCCATGGAATAACATTTATTAATAAATCTTATTTCTACCAGTATCTACAGCCATTGTTCTGGATTCGTTAGTATATTCGTTCATCCAATCCCACTGTACATTTGTCGTAACCAATCTCCTCTTCGTTATGCTAGTCTTTGTTTTCGCAATTTAGACCACTACTTTTGCGCAATTTATACCACTCCTTTTGCGTAACGTCATTTGGTGTGTCATCGCTTTCATTGTAATTGCGTTCGTAATTGATGTATGTGTCGTACAATGAAAGCGATGACACACCAAATGACGTTACGCAAAAGGAGTGGTCTAAATTGCGCAAAAGTAGTGGTCTAAATTGCGAAAAACAAAGGCTAACATAACGAAGAGGAGATTGGTTACGACAAATGTACAATGGAATTGGATGAACGAATATACTAACGAATCCAGAACAATGGCTGTAGATATTGGTAGAAATAAGATTTATTAATAAATGTTATTCCATGGAGTACGTTGTTTTGTTCTTACATTTTTAAAAATGGTGAAAATAGAAACGATCAACATATATATATATATATATATATATATATATATATATATATATATATATATATTCTTTATTATGTCCACTGCCTTCGAATAATATGAAGTATACTTCTAATTAGGAAGTGAAAACATTAATTACAAAGTGGATAATGGCCATTTATTTCGAGAATACTACATTTCACTTTACAATCTTTCATTTATATACAATCTGGAATTTCATTTGATTATGCAGGTGGCAACAAATCTGACTCGGTTTTACTTCTATTTCTTGTTTGGGCTCATTAGAAAGTGTGTATGGGTTTGTGTCTGTATGAGTGCATGTTTGAATGTAAAGGTCTTTCTCGTTGTATTGCAAAGTGATGTCTGAGAGCTGGACATTTATATATATATATATATATATATATATATATATATATATATATATATATATATATATATATATATAATATATAAAATTAAATTAAAATGGCAGTATGCTATTATTTATACGTTGTCAGCCTACACTATAACTTGCATTAGAGAGAAAATAATTGCGCCACTTAGACAGTTTTCATCAATATTTTGATCACGCTAACAACTTGCCAGAATTTCTACGACCGATGTTCAATTCATGGCGCGTATAATTCGGTGCTGGAGCTCATAATCTGTGCCACACATACCATGCGCTACATGTTATTTCCATTTATATAAGATTTATAGCAGTCCCTTTAAAAGTTTGAACAAATTTGGCATCGTCTGTTAACCAAAAATTCCCTCTTGCCTTCCACAATTTGTTATTATATTACAAATATCGTAGCACTTTGGAAGGATATATCTAATTTAAGAAAAATGACAGGATTCTACCTCATCACTTGGTTAATATATAGTTTAAAATGCTTCAAATAAATAAATGAATTCAGTAAGACGATTGGTTTCATCCTATCTAGAACTTAACATATACACTTTTATGCCTATAAAAACTGCCGTCCATCATACGTACTGACACGTTTTAATCCTCCCTGATCATTCTCTGAGAAAGACGGCAAACAGATTAATGAGGATCACACCGCAATGCATATATATGAACAGAAAAATAAGAGTTGAGGCTCTCACCCCTAGTAGATTCGCATATACTGTACTTGGCTGGAAAAATCATCTGCAAAATTTCAATGCAGTCACGAGCATTAACTTTTTGCATCCTTCGTCATATATATTTAGGTAGTACAATAAACCAGAAGTAATATCACGGGTGGAAGTAAAAATTGCTTAAATCAAGTTTGCTATCTTGAAGTAAACACCAATCCCATTGTATATTAAACCAGTCGTCGACCAGCATAGGAAAACTACCGCCACACGTACTGACGTGTTATGACCTTCCATGATCATGATAAGTGTACGACAGCAAACTGACTAGCGAGGGTCAAACCGCATTGGAAAGCAAAAATGGATATGCGTATGTCACCTCTAGTTGTCTCGCGTAAATTGTACATGACTGGAAATATCGGCTAAACAATTTTTACGTACTCACGAATACAATTTTTTTCGGCTTGATGTACGCAATACAATTTATGCATAAGTCATTGCGCGCTTAGTGATAACGACTATTTAAATCAAGTTTGAGAATTTGATATAAACAACAGTCCCATTGTATTTTACCAGTCGAACATTGAAGCAAAATATTGATTATTGTTTAATTGTATAACGGCGCTTGAACCCAGGTGGATTAGCGTCAATGTGTCGTAATTTACACACTGTGGTACCCATGCCGCGCGCTAAATACAAGTTTTAGTCTGGTACCGGCCGATCTATTGTCAGTCTTTTAATTTGATCGTATCTAATCAGCCTTGAATTTGACCCAAAATTCCAATCTAGCCTCTTATCAAGTAAGCGGTAAGTGGTTAATAAGCACAAAACTAGTATAGTTGATAAGTGGCATTCGATATATTATGCATTGTTTAGTTTATACAGAGTATATATAATCCATTTCTCTTACTTTACTATCAGTCATTATAACTTCCTGAGATTTCATGGTGCCTATTCTATTATGAAAGTTTTGGAGTGGTAGGATGGGAAGTTAGGCCTAAAGAGATATCACAAAGGCTTAAAATGAAGGAAAGTTCGACTTAACGCATATAGTAAGTATATAACTCAAAAGTGTATATAATTTGCGGTAGGGTGGCGCAGAGGATAGAGTCACAGTTGTCGTAACAAATGTGCCCCGGTTCGAGGCCAGTCCGCGGAAAAATTCTGGATAGTGCTGGGAGAGTTCTCAATAAGGACAATGCAAGCTTACTAAAGGAAATAACTTTGAAGCCTAACAGTCATTAATTTAAAGTGACAAATGTATATAGAACAGAATTGGTGTTTGCATCAAGCTCGCAAAATTAAATTAAATAACTGTAATCAATAATCGCACAATCAAAGATTGTTAAAGCGTTAGGTTTGATCGAATTTTTGCATAACGTGGAAAATTCCGTACAAACATATAAAAAAATTGCGTCAATTTAGATAAGATTAACAATTAATCACACAAAATGTGAGTCATTCGATGGAAATAAAAAAAGAACCGACTTTATTAAAACAAAAATCTGATGTTTGTACAAAGATGAAAATAATTGCCTATAATTTTAAAATTTCCGTATATATATATATATATATATATATATATATATATATATATATATATATATATATATATATATATATATTATATATTATACATTTATTTATATATTGTAATGCATACTTATGGATAAGCCATGCAGAAGTAAAACCTGTTGCAACAAGCGAGCAAGCAGTTCATTAATAGAAATTGATCCGCACATATGCGTCTCATTTAATTATTTGGGACTTTTACCTGAACGGAAAGGCTAAAATATCAGGAATGAAGGCGGTGAAACGGAAACTGATAATTCTAATGACTCAGTAGCAGAAAAGTCACTTGTTTGGTCGACTTAATTGGACGGCTTTTAAAATAAAAGGAAAAATCATTTCACACTCTTAATGCAAACAGCTGTAAGACCCACGAAATAAAATACTATCCCTGATTGTGAACGTGCTTAATTTTATGTAAATACACAAACGAAGAAAAACACTAGTCGTTCAATTTGGTAATGAAACAGAAATTAAGCAGACTAAATGTGCATTATGTTGTATCTTGAGAGTGTACCAAAGTGTGGGTTTAACCGTTCTAATAAATTTTGTTCATTTCGTCGCTATGTCCGGACATTGTGTCTAACTAAGTATCTCCCTTCAGGAAGGATTATCACAGCAAGCTTTCCGGACTGGATAACCTATAGATTTATTGCTTATAGATTTTGATTTGTACCATCAATCCAATTTTATATATTTTGGATAAATTAAATTTATTTTGCATTATACTTTTGCATATTACACCTTTGGGTGTTTGATGTGCTTATTTTATTGCTATACATTTATTTATGGCACAATGCTATATTTGACATGGGTTGAAGTCCAAATAAATTATTTTCTTAGAAGGTTCTACACATTAACTTATAAATTATATATATATATATATATATATATATATATATATATATATATATATATATAATTTTGCATTATCGTATGCAAACCTTGTTTTTATTAATTATCGACTGGAACTTTATCTGACCGGAAAACATTACTTGAAACCTTTTATGCAGTACGTACAATGCATATTCTAAGACATCAATTCACTTTTTTGGAAAAAAAACTTATTTGTTAATTGAATGAAGTGTTGTTTGACATAATTTAAATCAACTTTTGAATTTCTACTATGCATAGATAAGCTGTAAATTTAAAGGAATAATTATTTTTTATTTGTTCCTTTTTGTAACATCTCTAAACGTGACCCGAGAATTGAATATGATTTAAACTTTTGTAATCACACTTAATGGTGTAGTAAAGCAAATTATTGTTTAGAATAGGATACAACATTACTTCCAAATTAGGAAACGATCATTGTTCAATTAAAAAGTCAGCTTAATAGATTTAAATAGTATTATAATAGAATATATTGATTTAAATTTAACTATTTTATCAGAAATTCGTTCTGCACATTGATACATACAGAAATTGCTCTTAAGTCTACGACTTTCAAACTCTTGTAAAGGTAACACATTTTATGGATTTTCCGTTTGCGTATAAAGACTTCCGTTGTCCAAATGAATATCTTTTATTCCTGTGTAAAATGACTTTCTTAAACTATATTTTTTAGAATGATTGGACGAATTAATGAGCGCTAAAGCCAGGAATCGAAAAATATTCTATTTTTCTGATGAGCGGACAGGGAGCCCTCAAATGCGTTATGCAATTAAATTGATTGGTTAGACATTTTGATTCTGCGGTCAGATATATCGCAAATAATTAGTTCGCATAGTTTGACGAGTTAGTGTGTATGTTTTACGAAATATTTTCCCACACCTACAAGCGCATTGGTTAGTGAGGTAAATATCAGTTAGTCAGTATTAAATGTTAAAATGATTCAGATTTCCCGAATTTTCGGAAAGTTGTACAAACTGGGACTCCGAACTGGACAAATGCGATTTTTCGTCGATGGTTTTATCTACACCGCTGTAGTCCATCACCAAGCGTTTTTTTCATTCATTTTTTCGTTTGCTTTTTTGCTATATATTTATCAAATTAGAGAAATAACGATAAACTAAGCACGTGGGCCAACTTAGGTGTTAAGTAGATATATTTTAGTTAATATTTGCTGCACCGGAATAAATTAAGCCTAATTTATCATTTTTCATATTTTGGCATGAACCCAAATCAGATATGAGCGGAAATGACATTTTGCTCTATTATCATTCATATGTTATGTTGTAAATCAAAAAGTTTGTATTATAAGACGCTGCACAGATAAATGATTGATTTTTTCCTCAAGAAAATCTAATTCTGACTGCTTTGTTAAATATATTGAAGTAAAGATTTATAATATTAAGGCATGAAAATTATAATTATTTGTTTGTGAATAATCAAATGACTAGAGTTTGAATCATTAAAATAGAATAACTACGATATTTGATTGTGTTCGATCAGATATTTTTAATACTTTAAATCATGGCCTTCTCGAAAGCTTAGCCTTCACATACTTCACAATTAATGCTACTCTAAGTGAACAGATATTAGCATATTGGCGGATTTTTTCTTATGTTATATTCTTGGAATTCATATTCAGTTGACTACGCCAGAAAACCAAACTAGTTTTTTGCAAATCTTTTACAGGATTGCCAAAATATCCTCAACCAATGAAGTAAACCAAACAGCCAATTTTAGCTTCGTCATTCCGCATGACTCGTTGGCAAGACAAATTATTATATATATATATATATATATATATATATATATTAATTAATTAATTTATTTATTTATTTATTTATTTATTTATTTATATATTTATTTATTTATTTATTTATAATTAAAAGATTCATCTTTTCTAAATATGGGAAAAAAACAACGTACTCCACGGAATAAAATTTATTAATAAATCTAATTTCTACCAGCATCTAGAGCCATTATTCTGGATTCGTTAATACTTTCTTCATCCAATCCCAATTGTAAATTTGTCGTGAACAATTCCCTCTTAGCTATGTCTGTATTTGTTTTGCGTGATCTAGACTATCCTTTTGCGTAAAATCATGTGGTGTGTCATCGTTTTTATTATGTGTGCGCCCGTAATTGACGGATGTGTTGTATTTTGTGGAACATAGGTTATTTTTGAGAGTCAGTTAGTTATGTTTTTTTCCAGTCCAATTTAATTTATTTTTGAAATACTTTCTGTTTTTTTAAGCAGGGATTTAGCTTATTACTCTTTAAATCAAGTTTGCGAGATTTAGGTAAACACCAATCCCATTGTATTTAACCAGTCCTCGAACAACATAACAAAACTACCTCCAGTTGTTCGACGAATGTTTAAATGCAATGTGATTGGTGTTTACTTTAAGCTCGCAAACATGATTTAAAGAATTGTAACCACCACACGCGCAATCAATTAACGTTCAATTGTTTAGCTTATTAATTGCAATAACTTCAAAACCCAGAAGCATTTTTTACGTTTTTGCCTTGTACGGAACTGAAAAATTATTACTACTAAAATTATGACCTGTGCGTAGTACATGTCACACAAATTTCTGATTTTTGTGCAGGAGGTGCACTCTTCTTTATTAGATTTTGAGGGAGATGCTGATTTGTTCTAGTTTCAAGCCTCTTTTTGATTTGCCGATGTAATGAGCGCTGCAGGTACATAGAAATTTGCATACGGATAAAGTTGATGACCTCACAGTTCGCATAAGTATTGTTGTGTTGAAAACAGCTCTCACCTGTATTGGTGGAAACTGTGATTTAGTCGCTCGAACTATTTTTCTTTTGTAGATCTCAGTTGGAAGATCACCTCTAAATGAAGCACTAAGCGTAAATCTCTGGGGTAATCTTTTTCCCTCCAAATCGATCAAAATGTTATTCCATGGAGTACGTTGTTTTGTTCTTATATATATATATATATATATATATATGTATATGTATGTATATAATGACTTTTGGTCGAATTTCATCATGTCTTAATTTTAAAATAAAAATTGAATCGACGATCAAATGCAATTCATTATGCAGATTATTTTAATCCTAATTGGACACTCATCAAATACTTTCCGGAATTTCAGCTACTGGTTCGCGAAAAGGAGCACATTCGTTTTAAATTTTGCAGCTCATTCACTGCAATACTCATGATCCACAATATATAAAATATTTATTTGTATACCTGTGTATTATTTTGGCCATATTTTCCTTCAGATGGAGCCTGCTTAACATTGCCCTTGATCTAAAAGTTAACCTGGCAAACTTGAGAATAGATAACTTATAAATGTATTATTGCTTTATATATATATATATATATATATATATATATTATATATATATATATATATTGTCAGTATAAATTTTTTAAATGCATGGAAAAGTAAACGCAAGCCATTGCGTGGGCCGGTTTGAGTCCTTATTTGGCGCTCAACCAATCTTGCTATAAATGCCCACACAATGCTGGAATGGTGACATATTTGCAGCAGAGAGTGCAACTCATTCACTTCACCACAAATGCCACGCATACATTCAATTTTGATATGCTTACCAACATATAATTTTAGATCATTTTTTCCTTTAGATGGAGAATATTTGGTATCTCTTTTGAACTAATGTTTAAATCGGTCACCACAGATCAGCTACTTTAGATAAGACATCATATCACAGGAAAAATTGATATTGAATTAATGTTTGAAGACGACATTGTCATAAATATATTCTTTCAGTATAAATTAAGCATGGTATTTGCTAGAATATGCAATTTATCGAGTACACTAGTTGTACCTTTACTGAACATTCAACCTGTTCCATTTATAATTAACGCGACAGATACTTAAACCAGAGATTATTTGCGTCGGAGTTTTACAAAATTAGAACTATAGAACGGACGCGATTTCTTAACAAAAAACTTACAAATACTGACAGATAGATAAATGATTGCAAAATCACATGTCGCATGCATCTTAGATGGTGCTTTCTACCGTTTTCGAAACTCTGAAGCAATTGTGCCCGGTCGTGGAATTCTTTCAAGTATTTAATTAGTACAGACTAAGGATAAAGCAGACGACCTGATGAATTGCCGATAACAATTAATATTAAATCAAACTTCAGAACAAGAATTAACCAACAATCTTATTAAATTTAATGGATTAACAGCACAGTACCCTCAATTTCAGTGCACAGGGGAAATACTCATGTGTATAATCCAGATAATGATGAGAAATTAAAATGCCCCGAACCGGTATAGCAGATGAATTTCATTTTCCATCTTTTTCAATTTTAATTTTGTACTGACAGAATATGTATAATAAAATCCTGAAAAAAATATTCTATATGATGTCAATGTCCCAGGTGACATTCAGAATCGGCGATCGTCATGTGGAAATTTATATCGCAGCCATGAAAAATCAGATGCTCATAAACAAACTTTCAAAACCCATACATTTTTAGATAACTGAAAATGTAATGTAGGGCGTAGAATGCGTGGTCCAAAGAATATGTTGCATGGCATGCATTGAATCACGGCGATTCAGAGAAATACTTGGTTCTTTCTCAGTAAGCATAAAACCGATCTACTTCATGAATTGCATTTTTCCATCTTATGCAATGTTATGTTTATGCTCACGGCATTAATTTAGCAAAACCAGGCCAATATACCTATAGTCAATTCCACTACTCTGTGCGTCGTCGTGTTTGTTCTCCAATGACAGATTTTAGATGACCAGTTAGAACATTTATTCCAAAACGACGTCAAATAGGCCCCAAATCACGAAAGACTAAAATATCATAATTTGATTAAAAAACTGTTAAATGCATATATTGTGAAGGTTTTTGAAGCATTCGTTTGCATTTTAAATTTTCATTTATACTCCCTACTAACATATACATAATCAAATCCTACTTTTCACTTTGATTCGAGGTAGCATCTCTCCGGGGCATGAAAACCCTTCGTGCCGATAGAGGCAAACTTTTCTTATAATGTAAAAATCGGACCAAATACAAAATATGGAGAACGTATAGAGTGATAATATAAAATTAATGATTTAAAATACTTTTTATCACCGCCCGTGTGACCGATGTTCGTTTAAATCAATGAATGTTCAAATCAAGCAGACGTGCCCAGGTTCGAGCTCTGTCCACGGCAAATTCTGGACATTAAGTAAAGAGTTTCTAATAAGGATGAAACCGGTTTACTGGGCGACTTGTCTTTTCTGCATTATGCAATGCTTATTTTATACTGACAAATGAATTTTTATAATGATACTAATGCTAACATCAAGATCGCAACCTTGATTTGAATAATATCTGTTTCTACTCAGAGTATTAGATAGTAGTTGGACTACCATTCTTCAATGCACTAACAAAGAAAGTAATAGATGCTGAATTAAATAGACCAATCCGTTATTAATCATCATGGTCTACACGGAATGTGCTTTATAGCATTCTCGCGCAAATTCTTTTTAAATTATCAACAATTCACAGCTGTTATATAATATTTGATAGACTAGTTAGTCCATATTTAAAAGATGAGGAATCTGCTAAAGCAAAAACTGGTATAATATCTAATGGCTAATCAAGACAATTTTAGGAGTCACTTGTTACAGTGTGCAATCAAAGTAAACTAGCCTGGGATGAACCAGATACGAGGAAAATATACTTAATCATTGCATATAAGGGGGAGGATTTTTTCCCACACAACAGTGAAGAAATTATAAATGGCTTTAACACGAATATATAATGCAGCTAAACAACACGTCTTTTATGAGAAAGCCCATTTTCGTATTTCAATAATTTAGGCAAAACTGGCCTTTATTTCGACCGCAAATATTAAACCTATACCTGCGTAAATTGTCTAAGAGTTTCTGTAGGTTGATTGAGCAGACGGTTAATAACCAGAATAAAAAATATTTAATTATAATCGCCAAACAAAACCAAATTGTGAATACACCTCTGCAATTGCTCAACACACCTTTGAACCCCAGCACGTATGTTCTAATGATATGACGAATCAAATAATTACCAAATGCAATAACAGAAATAAGATAACTATTTACGAAATGGCGTGGATTAACAACTTGCAACCTGAACTATTTAAGCAGATAAATCATGTGCATGCATTGAGCAAGGACTGTAGTATGTGCACTCAATTGATCGCACGCTTACCTATTTCACACTATTCACCTGTTTTAATTATATTTTTAATATTTTCATAACATAAGTTACTGTATAACCAAATAAAGAACGTAATGCAGTGATTGATGACTTACATGACGGCATCCAAATGCTCCCAGGTTCTAACTGCGGTGACAGCCACTATTGACGCGTGCCTTACATTTAGGAATTCTTATCTTGTAGAAGTGTTTGATTTAATATCTTATGCAATGCCATGTTTATTTTGGTGATATAAAAATAATCCAATCCTGACATAGTACGTTAAATCACCATCGCTTCCTCAGACTGCCAGGTGTCTTTCTTGTGTTTAAAAATATGTTGAATGGGTGGTTAGATCGTTAGGCTGAAAGCTGCACACACGATAGTTCACCTAAGAAAAAGAATATAAAAATTTACTGAAAATTTAATTTAATGCATCGCATGACGCTAAGCCAGATGTTTATTTGTTCAAATCTTGTATGCTGCATCTCCGGATATTAATTACGTTTTCCTAATAGGAAAGTGGTCGATCTAAAAGATGATTATCATTTACTATCTTGCATAAGTTTTATTTAATTTCAACAACATATAAATAAATACAGGTATGTATGCATACACAACTGCTGAAGTTCAATAACATTACATTTATTGTAGTGAACAGCGCCTGTTGAAACGGCACAAATTGTTCCCTTATCCTATAACCAACTCGTTCTTATAGTCTGATTTATATAATATAGGTATATTTTCATCAACCGTCGATACAGCGCATCTAATTGAGTTAGATTGACTGCCACCTAGTATCCATGAGGAATTCAAAACAGAAAAGAATTGCCTTTAATAGATATTAAGTGCCAATAAGAAAAACACATCTTTTGCTTATATAGCGTTAGCGTATAACGCTGGCAGACAATGGTTCTGAGTATACTACAATTGTTTACGAAAGGTATGCTAGTCTCTCACTTCAGCCATAACTCATGAATTAATTTCGTTTAATTAAACACATCGTTGACATAATAGTGCAAAATAAAATATCTTTTACTAAGTTTAGTAGAACTAATGATTGTTAGTCACAGAATTCTTCGGTGTTTATTGATTAAATTGGTTAAATTAGTGTATTAGATTATTACCACTGTTTCAATATTAAAATTTAAATTTTTCTACTTTTATAATGGGTTGCAAGGTGAAACATTTAAAGTGTAAACTTTATATTACGGCAAAGTTACAGGTTACATAGCCTTCAATACTTCATTTAGTAGCATAAGAATTCATAGTTATAAAATGTATATTAATTAATATTTCAACACCCGAAAATCGTTTTCATTCATCTTACTTGATTAAACCATTTTCAATAATTAAACTAAATGAATCTTTACATTTAGATACATAAGTCATATCTATTTCAATTCAGGCTACTGACAAAATTTACGAGTAACCAGAATAAATGAATATAAAAATCACGATATTTGCAACGTGGAAGTTTTGCATCAAATAAAGAATAAATATAAATGGCAGGCACAATTCTGCATAAAAATGTTTATTCTATCGGTAGGTATTAATTAGATGTTTTATCAAATATTCTAAATATATTAAGTTCATTGTGGAAGGTAATTGCGAGAAATATGCAGGATTTTACTTGACACATATAAAGTATTGAATTTTGTTTTCCTTTAAATAATAAATTTGATATACCCATTCAGACAGTTCGGTGAAAGTAAAAAAGCGCACAATTTAAATGATATAAAAACAAATTAAATATATTTACAATATATATCTATATACATTGGACTAACATATATGCAGCATGCATAATTAACGGTAATTCTGTTAATATTTTAGTTAAAAAATGGTTATGTACAAAACCCAATGCATGATCGCCAATATATTAATGTATCGCAAACGTGAATACACAAATATAATGCTTCATTAACTTACTTTCTGATTTCGATGAAGTTCGGTTAAATCATTACGATCTGTGCACGAGAATGAAGCACGTTATGGAGTAGCAGTGTCTGGATTTGTTGTTATTCTCGTTTCCGGGGAACGATTACTATATCCTAAGTCATGTTATTAGTATTCTTAAAGGTGCTCATGTAAACGTTATATTATGAGTATGCCTTTACGTTGGACATTCTATGACTATACATATTAAAACGACGCCACAATTGATTTTATTAGGAGGTGTTAATCTAATTGTATTCTGAGTTATTTGACAGAATACGTTGTTTGTTTTTGATGTGGAACTGCCCTCTGCTGATTAATCGATGGTAAACTTGCCACACACATTTCTGTATGTATTTAAATTAAAATTTACCTGGTAAAACTTTTCTCTTAAATAAATGTATATAGGAAACCGCTCCATAATGATTAGTATGTAACCTTAATGTTTATTCGGCAAACTAAAAAGCAGTGACATCTTGAATGCCTGATTATACGACGAAAAAACTGAGAAAAATGAATAGAAAGGATAAGCTCCCACTATCAAACAATCCAAACACGTCAGTGCATTGCGTCTGGCGGTAGTTTTGTTATTTTCTCCGACGACTGATTAATTAAATTGGGATTGGTGTTTACTTCATGCACGCAAACTTGATTTAAAGAATTGTTACCACCACCCGTGCAATCCATTATTGCTTAATTGTATTATCTATATAATTGTGTGGCGAAAGTTAAAAACAGCTAATGTTCGTGACTGCATAGATATTGTGGAGCCGACATTTCCAGTCATGTACAATGTATGCGAGACTGCTAGAGGTGAGAGCCGCTTATCTAATTTTGCTTTTAATATATATATATATATATATATATATATATATATATATATATATATATATATATATATGCAATGCGGTTTGATCCTCGCTAGTCAGTTTGCCGTCGTACTCTGATGATAATCATGAAAGGTCGAAACGCGTCAGTGCGTTGCTACTGGCGGTAGTTTTTTTATATTGTTCAACGACTGGTTAAATACAATGGGATTGGTGTTTACTTCAAGCTCGCAAACTTTATTTAAAGAATATAAAATCGTGTATTTATTCAACTGATATTGCTGCTCGGTAAGCTATATAGACCGGACTGGCGGAATTTAACAGAAAAATAAAATAAACAAAGCTGGCAAAGGACAGAAAGATTTTGCAGCAGTCGAAAAAAATAATTTACAAAAATCACGCTCCAAACAAGGCTGATAGCCAGGACTTACAAATTAAGAAACGAAACATATCCACGAATAGCTTCATCTGTTAGTTGTAACATCTTCAGTCCGCAACTAAATCGGTAATTGGTGGTTCTTTATATCACAAAAAGCTTTTAAGCACAAATGTAAAATACAGGCTCCCTGCAGTACAAAAGCTAAACATAATTTATAAAGGTAAACGTCATAACTGCTCAGTGAACATTGTAGGCCAGACCGGCATATTAACAATAAGCAGATCTGAAAGCATTTTAGACTAAATACAGATGTTATATATGGGAGAAAGTTTCCGCAATAGATGAGCACATTGCCCGCAAAAAGCACACACCCTATCAGACAGATTTTCTGGTGTTCTTCAACGTAAAAAACTAAATAGCATTAGGTTCAGCGGAGGCTGGTTTTCACACCATCCTTCATCCTCAAGTAAATGAACAAAAGAAGATTGGACATGATTTAAGTAAAACCTGGTGAATTAATTGTGCAGGTGTGCGTGCCTCAGCATGTACATTTCCAACTTCCCATTTGGTTTTGCGAAATGAACGGGTCTAACGAAACTTTTTCCTACTTATTTTCCAAAAATATGATTATATAAACTATCAGATTATAAAATCGGGTTAAGTTCTAGCAAAAATGTAATGACCTTTTTAACTGCGATAAATTTCTTGTTTTCACTTAAAAATGTGCAACAAATATTTATACGTAAAAGAAGTAAGTTAATTTAGTTTAAACTCGTGAATTTTTCGTGGATGCCTGTATAAGTGCGTGTGTGTGTGTGTGTCCTCTGCAATTTCATTTCCCGCTTAAAGATATTTTTCTTAAATATTATGTTCATTTAATCCAACTCAATCTCCCCTTTCTTTAATTCAAGTTTACGAGCTTGAAATAAATACCAATCCTATTGTATTTAACCAGCCGTCGAACAACATAACAAAATTGCCGATAGTCCCACGTGTAGAGGCCCTTTAGTCACTACCATAAAGGGGTCTCTTGGATGCCAGGCCCGGAAAATCCATATATGCGGAATGATCATCTATCTTGGAACACATAAGTTCCTCTGAACTATCTTTTAAGCTACAATCCTTAAGTCCACTAGCCAACTGCTCTGTATCCTCAGTATTTTATAAACCAGTCATAATATTATTAAATTACTTGCAATTTATATATTATAACAAATAAGTAAGCTTACCAGGATAAGCTGATATCCACAGGTTACTGAACCAGAATGATTGAGACCTTAAAACAAATATTTACGTTAAATACCCAAAGCAAATTTGTGGTTCTTTTCGCTGATAATTAAAAAGAACAATCGACAAGAAGATTACAATGTTTTATTAACAAAGAGTCGGAGATGGAACCACGCACTGTCCCGCTTGTGCAATTTAGCAACTCGGATCAAAACTCTCTCACATTTTCCTTCGACAAGACAAGTCAAAAACTTCGACAATATGAACAAAAGAACTTCCAAAAAAATTACAATATTTTTCAAAAATTACAATATTGTTTTGCGAAACCAGCATTAACATCAAATATCCAAAAATAAAATTGATTTATTTTTATATCAGGAGTTAATTGATGTCCAAAAAATTAAATTAATCTCCACATACACCCTCATGTTTAAGATGATTAACCATACATGACGTAGTCCTCATTCTTCGGTTTCTTGATGACTCATCCAGAACGAGTCTCAACAAGTTGTGCTGGTACTTCACTAGATTTCATATTCATATTGCATTGTTATTTATTCTCAGTTGTCTTGGTTTTAATCTTTACTTCTTTTCCATATTTATTCGACTCTTCGTTTTTCTCACCAACTTCTGAGTCACATCTCGCCTCAACTTCTGGATACTTCGGTGAATACTGTTCCTCAGTCTCCTCCTCCGACTAAATAAACTGTGGAATGCAGCGATCCAGCGTTACACATTCTACAGTGCCATTTACTTCTATAAATGCATTTTTCTCAGTCATATGATTGACTTTAAATGGCCCCTTATAGAATGGAGTCAGACAATTCTGTCTGTTTTCGTTAGTTACATATACATGAGATGCCAGCTTTAAATCTGAAGATACATAGCATTTAGACTTTGGACTTCTAGTTTTGGTTGGAGCTAAACGACTCATTTTATCTCTCAATGCTCCAACAAACCAATCTACTGAACTAGAGGCCCAATCGAGACAACTTGGAGCTTCTATTAGAAGATCTCCAGGTAAACTCAATGGCTCTCCATAAACAAGTTCTGCTATGGATGTTCCTAACTGAACTCTGTATCTGTTTCGCATTGCCAACAAAACTATGGGCAAATCATGTATCCAACTGGATCCACCGGTGCAGCGTAATGCAGCCTTCAGCTCCCTGTGCAGTCTCTCAACCATCCCATTAGCTCTGGGATAATAAGCACATGTGTGTCTTACTTCTATCCTCATTGTATTCAATGATCTGATAAACAGTTCAGACATAAACTGACTACCACGATCAGTAGTTACCCTTACCGGTACACCATATCGCGACACCCAATTATGCAAGAACATAAGTAAGACCTCTTGAGCTGTCATGTCCTTCAGGATTGCTACCTCAAACTGACGACTGAACCGATCGACCATCGTGAGTAAATACTTTTGGCCAGAAATCTCAGGCATTTCTACTATATCAATATGAACATGCATGAAACGACCCGCTGGTATTCCAATCGTTTTAATTTCAGTTTTGGTATGACGCCAAACTTTACAAGTTTGACACCAGGCACATGTCCTTACCCAGGCTCTTATGTTTTTCGACATCTTTGGCCATACATTTCTATCAGTAACTATCCTGATAGTTGCCTTAATGGAAGGATGACTGAATTCATGTAGCTACTGAATTACCTTATACCTTTATTCTAACGGTACATAAGGTCTAGGTTGGCTCCTGGAGATTTCACATAATAACCACTTATCTCCAATCTTCCTGCGTGTATATGTAGGATTCTTTTCCAACACAGCTACTAATGGATCAAGACCTTGTGCTTCCATCAATTGCTGAACAAAATCATTAGATGATACAATAGAGCATACGAGTGACTCTGAA
>JAQBSW010012502.1:0-16622 GCA_029291075.1 Eudiplozoon nipponicum
TCGTACTCTGATGATGATCATGGAGGGTCGAAACGCGCCAGTGCGTTGCGACTGGCGGTAGTTTTGTTATGTTGTTCGACGACTGGGTAAATACAATGGGATTGGTGTTTACTTCAAGCTCGCAAACTTGATTTAAAGAATTGTTACCACCACCCGCGCAATCAATTATTGTTTAATTGTATTGCCTATATATGTATGTGTGGCGAAAGCTGCAAACAGTAAATGTTCGTGACTGCATAGAAATTGTGCAGTCGACATTTCCAGTCAAGTTCAATGTATGCGAGACTACTAGAGGTGAGAGCCGCATTTCTAATTTTGCTTTCCATATATATGCAATGCGGTTTGATCCTCGCTAGTCAGTTTGCCGTCGTACTCTGATGATGATCATGGAAGGTCGAAACGCGTCAGTGCGTTGCGACTGGCGGTAATTTTGTTATGTTGTTCGACGACTGGTTAAATACAATGGGATTGGTGTTTACTTCAAGCTCGCAAACTTGATTTAAAGTATGAATTTGGGTGTTCTGTGGAGCGCCGGTTTTAAACAAGTTAAGTTAGGTTTTCCTGCACAAGGTGTAACAAATCTGTCACCATTTGATATATAGAAACTTCTATTATCGCTGGCAAGTATTTGTCTTAACAAAAAGCTCATGATTATCGATGTAGAAAGTGAATAGGCTATATGCAAGCACTTGCCCTAACGTTTAGTTTGATACACTCAGAGCGAAACTGTTACTCAGTCATTGTTGTTTCATTGAGATGGATATGCCCTTGGGTTATTATCTTTCAAAGCAAGCTTGACAGATATTCACAAACAGACACATCCATACAAGGCACATGTCTATCTAGTGAAACGTTACTAATTTTTAAAAGAACAGCCAATTATAAGTAGAAAAAATTATTGAAATGATATTTATCACTTATTATAATCAAGGTTGCGAGCTTGATATAAACACCGGACCCATTAAGTACATACATTTGTCAGGATAAACTAAAAACTGTATAGTGTAGAAAAGGCAATTCATCCAGTAGACCGGCTTGAACCCTGTCCGCGCCAGTAAACAAAGATTGGATAGAACCGCATTTCTAACAGTTAGTATGAACGATGTTGAAGAATTCGGAAGAAAGGGACGCATACACGCCCAGCCTGATCGAAGACTAAACAGATACGGAAATGGAAATTGGGATCAATCGGATCTTTATGAAATTGTTGGTGTAAAGCTGCAATGCCGCGTATGCAAAACGCGGCATTGCAGAACATGAAGCTGGCACCCCGGAAAAATTCAAAATATATGTATCAGACAAACTGAAGAAATTGTACAAAAAATAGAAGAGTTACCTATAGTATAATGCACTGAAAGCAAATAAAATCACAGAAATAAAGGTGACGGAGTATTAAAATTATTTCTTGAGTATGGAAAAATATATGGTAAACATCGACGAGCAGTAAGTATGAAATTGAATCTGTTTTGTGGTTTGAAATATGTTCATTTTAGCCTTACGAATTTCACCTGATGCTGAATTCAATATTAAATTCAACAATGTTTTGGGAAGAACGCTTGAAAAAGCAACAAAATGCAGGAAATGGAATTGAATAGAAATTGACTAAGGAAGATATAAAGTTATTCGGGAGTTGAGCTGTTCAATATGAAGGTAGACTTCAGAAGAATTTGCGCACTCATTCACTGCTGTGCTTGCTTGATTTCAGTTTCAATATGCAAAAAAATGCAGTCTGGGGTAAACTGATAAAAAAAATTGACAACCATTTTTATTGAAATCAAGGTTGCGATCTTGATATAAACACCAATCACATTATATGCATACATTTGTCAGTATTAACTAAGCATTGTATAATGTAGAAAAGGAAATTCATTAGGTACATCGATTTCATTCTTATTCAGAACTCGCCACATTCTGTCCAGATTTTCTGCGGCCAGGTCTCGAACCTGGGCACGTCTGCTTCAGCGTCTGTTGCTCTAACCACTGACAATCGTATGTAAATAATGGATTTGTTGTTTACATCGGGCTCACAACCTTGACTTAAATAATTGTTATCACCGCCCGCGCAACTGATGTTCGTTTATCTGACTTTCCTATTGAATTTGCACGGTTTTTCCAACTTGTATGATACGTGAATATACAGCCAAGATCTTTATGTACTAGAGTGTATATTACTCGTTCTTCATTTTGAGACTCATCAATATAGATCACCTAGTAACTTATTAGTTTATACAAAACAAGAATGATAGGCTACAGTCATCAAGAGCAAACACTATAATCTCTTTCTTTGTCCTTGCGCCATTTTCTTGAGCAAGACAATTGTTAGCACACGTAGGTCGGTAAAATCTTGAATCCTTTACATTTCCTACGTGGAACAATTTTTGGCCTAAAATCGGTGAACCAGGAAATGTAAAGGATTCAAGATTTTACCGACCTACGAGTGCTAACAATTGCCTCGCACAAGAAAATGGCGGAAAGATTAAAAAAAAACAAGTAGAACAGCAACACCCAATTTACATCAACATTTAATAAATTCTCATGTAGAAATAAACATAACTGAGCATGGCGTATTTTCAGTTGTCTATGGAATATTTTTTGATGGTAACAAATCTTTAAATAATGTAGCCGAGCTTGAGATCAACACCAATCACATTGTATTTAATCAGTATTCGAACAAAATAGCAAAACTACCGCCAGTCGCACGCGCTAACGCGTTTCGACCTTCCACGATCATCATCAGATTACGACAGCGAACTGACTAACGAGAATCAATTCGCATTGCATATATAAGGAGAGAAAAATTAGATTTCTGGCTCTCACATCTAATGGTCTCGCATACATTGCACATGACTCGAAATGTCGGCTGCCCAATTTCTATGTAGTGACGAACATTAACTGTTTGCAGTTTTCGCGAATACTATTAAACACTAATTGTTTGCGCTGGTGGTGTCAACAATTCATTATACCTTTTTTGCGAACCTGAATTGAACAAAAATCCCATTGTATTTAGCCAGTCATTAACCGACAAAGCAGAATTACCGCCATGATGATTATCATGGAAGATATAAACACGTCAGTGTGCGCGACTGGCGGTAGTTTTGCTATATTGCTCGACGACTGGTTAAATACAATGGGATTGGTGTTTACTTCAAGCTCGCAAACTTGATTTAAAGAATTGTTACCTCCACCCGCCAATCAATTAATGTTAAATTGTATTGCCTATGTATGTATATGTGGCGAAAGCTGCAAACAGCTAATGTTCTTAAACAAACATTGATTGCTCGGGCGGTGATAACAATTGCTTTTTAATTATGTTTGCGAACTTGATATAAACACCGGACCCATTATGTACATACATTTGGCAGTATAAACTAGGTGTTTTATATTGTGGAAAGGGCAATTCATTCAGTTAACTGGTTTTGTTCTTATTGGGAACTCATCGCGTATTGGCCAGAATTTTGCCGCGGATAGGGCTCGAACCTGAAAATTGTCTGTAGTGTGCGGCAGGGTGGCTCAGTGATTAGAGCGCGGGAATCCGAAGCATACGTGCCCAGATTTAAGCTCTGACCCCGGAAAATTCTGGCCAGTACATGATGAGCTCCCAATAAGGACGAAACCGGTCTACTTGATGATTTGCCTTTTTCACACTATACAATACCTAGTTTATACTGACAAATGCATGTATATAATGGGTCAGATGTTTATATAAGGTTCACAACCTTGATTAAAAGGTTAATGTTCTTGACTGCATAAAAAATTGTGCAGCCGACATTTCCAGTCAAGTATAATATATGCGAGACCATTAGATGTGAGAGCTGTATATATAATTATGCTCTCCATATATGCAATACCGATTGATCCTCGCTAGTCAGTTTGCCGTCTTACTCTGATGTTGGTCATGAAAGGTCGAAACGCGTCAGTGCGTGTGACATAGGGTAGTTTTTCTGTGTTGTTCGACGACTGGTTAAATACAATCGGATTGGTGTTTACTTCAAGCTCAAAAACTTGATTTAAAGAATATCATTTGTAATTCTGAATGACCTTTCACTAGATAAGCTCTTATCACATATGTGTGTATGTCCAACCAACCAAGTGAAACCCTATCATTTGTTATTAAATCGCAAGGGGTTGTAAGGTTTGCCACAGTTATGCATTAGGTACTATGTGCCTAATAACACATTAGTTGTAATATGGTGAGGAAATAAACGATTTAGTGTCATGGATGCACGCACTACGTGCTTACTGGAGACGCATCATTACCACGTCCCATACTCACTATATACTTATTCAACAGAGCGGAATCCTACAGATGAGTCATCGGTAACCACGAAACCAATGTATGCACGAAATTATACCTTTTTTTCTCTTTGACTTTAGCATAACATACTGGTATTATTTGAACAATTTTATTTCTAGTTATACAGTCCATATTAGTAATTAAGTGATTTTCGGCCTTGTTTTATCCTGTTTAATTTGCGTTTGTTGATAATGCTGATGTTGTGGCTATTATTGTCGCAGTTCATATCGTTGTTTCTGTTGTTGTCGATTTTGCTTTAGTTTGGCTTATGTTAAAACTGATGTTATTTTTGAAACTGATGATTCAGCATTTCTCTTATTGTTGCTGGCGAGCGTTCTGTTGGTAATCAGTATTGAAACACTGTAATACTAACTTGAAACAAAAATCCGATGAAGCAGAACAAGCACCAGGTAATAATACGCATCCTGTCGCGCTTAAGTTCACATTTGAATTAAATAAAATTTGCCTACTCTAGGTAATCCGATTCTACTTTATGACACCCATTTAGTCCTTCACAAAAAAGGTTTATTAGGCGTGAAAATTTTACTCTGGTTTCGTTTCCGCCTACATCTCATGATGAACATTAATGAGGTGCTCAAGTTTCACTAAAAAACATCATGAAGTGGAATAAATGGTGTTATCATCCTTTGCGAAGTTGCTCGGTCAACCTGTCGTATATGCTAATCGGTGACTTAGCCATTTTTAACCTAACACAGATTTTCAGCACTATTTGTGAAAGTGGAACATTTTTGCCATCTACAAATGTTACGAATAAAATCGAATCAAATATTGCATTGTTGTTCAAGATATTCCGGCCAGGTCTGTAGGAAATTTTATAGCATAGACTGGCAACAATGTAAGGGAGTCCCAGCTGAAAGATAGGGTTCTTTAAAGGATGCCGGCCAATAAGACCAGAGGAGCATAGATCTCTCTAAGGTCATCTGTGGTTGCGACCTTGGACTTCATTTAAGTATTTATGTTCAATGCAGACACGTGAGCTAGGCAACTGACAAATAATTCAACAAAACATCTTATGAAGAGAACTGCAAATAAAATTGAGTAATAAACCTCATACTATTTGCGTAATTACCCAACAGTTATTTACAGAACAGTACGATTAGCTTACGTGGTACATTCGTGAAACTACGGAATATGAATGTAAATTTCAGAAGTTTTCTTTTATACATTAACTTAAGGTTTAGTGCAAAAACGAGTGCCCCAATTTAATGTATAGTTGTTATGGCTGAGGTCATCTGGAATGGTTTTCTGTTGAGTAAAAGAATGTAAAGAGTAAACTTCACTAAATTTCAACCGCACCTTAGCATATTTTTTATAGGAGTGTCATTCGGCTTTATTTAAGTATGCAATGATTTTACACAGCGCGTGATGTTGTAATGGCATCCTATGCACAACTTTGGAATTCCGCGCATTAATTTAAATCATGTTGGCGAGCTTGAAGTAAACACCAATACAATTGTATTTAACAAGTCGTCGAACAACATAGCAAAACTACCGTCAGTCGCACGCGCCTAAATAATTCATTAGAGTACGATAGGAAAACTGACTAGCGAGAATCAAACCGCAATGCATACATATATGGAAAGCAAAATTAGATCTGCGGCTCTCCAATACATTGTTCTTGACTGGAAATGCCGGCTGCCCAATTTCTGTGCAGGCACAAACATTAAATTTTTGAGCTTTCGTCACATATATACGTAATATATTTAAACAATTGCTATCCTCTTCGACGACTGGTTAAATACAATGGGATTGGTGTTTACTTCAAGCTCGCAAACTTGATTTAAAGAGCTGTTACTACCACCTAAGCAATCATTGATTGTTTGATTTCGCGTAATATTTTGAATGAAAGAAGGTCTGTTAGACAAATATCTATTCGTTTTCCTAGCTGCTATGCGGTCCGTTCTAAATGGTATTACGCTAATTTTGAATCGTGTAGCAGATGTTACGTACATGGTAACATCTTAGTTCAAATAGGTAAGAAGGCTAAACCAAAGTCAACATGAACAAAATGTATGAAACATTTATAAAGGTGTTTCGTGCTTACTGAAGACTCATCATTAGGTGAGGGGTTTAGGCCCTATACCCAATATATATTTAGACAAGGAATGTGGGACAGTTGGACGGTACAAACCTTTATACGAATGTGTATTCAAGCAGTCCAACTGTCTCGCATTTATTGACTATATATATAGTAGGCATGGGGCGTAGTAACGGCTTCGACTGATGAGTCAACGGTAAGTACGAAACACATGTGTAAATGAGATTACACCCGTCTCTTAGCTGATTTTGGTTTATCATTCTGATTCTATTAATAACTAATTTCTTACTCGGTATTCAAGATCTAATACACAATTGACGGTCTTAGAAGCAGAATGCGGCTTCATTTCTCTGTCTAGTAGCTCAAATTCAATGTTCAGTTCAATGATATCGAAAACATATTTTGCTTTGGAATTTTGCCATAATTCAGCCGAAATAAGTGTTAAAAAATTACTATACTGAAGGTTGCGAATTTGATATAAAAGCCTGACCCATTAATTACTTACATATGTCAGTATAAACTAAGAATTGTATAGTGTAGACGAGGCACTTCATCCAGTAGACCGGTTTCATCCTTATTGGGAACTCATCATGTACTGGCCAGAATTTGCCGCGGACTGGGCTCGAACCTGGGCACGTCTGCTTCGGAATCTGGTGCTCTAACCACGTTCCCAGGTTCGAGCCCTGTCCGCGGCAAACTCTGGCTAGTACATGATGAGTTGCCAATAAGGATGAAATCGGTCTACTGAATGAATTTCCTTTTCTACACTATACAATTCTTAGTTTATACTGACATATGTAAGTAATTAATGGGTCAGCTGTTTATATCAAATCCGCAAACTTGATTATAATAATTGTTATTACCGCCCGCGCAACCAATGTTCATTTAATTATATAAGTGTTAAACAATTCGTTTAGAAGGTTCATAATTAGTGAGTTTAAAATTTTATTGTAAATAATACTCTATAAGTACAGCCAAATTTTAAAGATAACAATATAAAGTAAAGCACACACTAATTGGCATAACTAGAAGTAAATAACATAAATTAACAAAGAATTTATCACAAAATCGAAAGGAACAATATTACATCCATTTTGCGCAGAATGAAATATATATTTGGCGAAGAAAACACAGAGATGAGAATGAAACACTAACATATTCGGCATTTCGAGTAAAACACAAAAAAACCAATATTCCCTCAAGAATGTGTTTCGGGAATTTGAATTAGTCCAAAAGATGATAAAACGGTAAACTTATAAATGCAACAAATAATTCTCCAAAATCATTTATTCTTTTCTTCTCTATCTGCGTCATTAAGATATTAATGTATAGGTATTTTGTTGCGTTTGTGGCTGAAACATGGCATAGGGTAACACCATTCCCATTGTCGCCGAACAACATAGCAACTGGCGGTAGTTTTGCTATGTAGTTCGACGACTGGTTAAATACAATAGTAAGCCAATTGTTTGACTTAGTTGAGAAACTCCTCAGTAATGGAGGATTATGGCGTGGATCGGAATCCAACCCATAAAGATTTGGTATAAAGCCAAACGTGCTTGAGTTCCAAATACTTTAATTATCTGCTAACAGTCATGCATTTATGAATTATAAATGATGTTCCTAGATAGAAATTAGTGTAACGAAGAACTGAGTGTTTTAATAAAATCACTATGAATGAAAGCTATTATTTAGTGAACTAATGCAATTATAACTTAATGGCGACTAAATAGAACATACATTATTAGCACAGATTGCGTTAAAAATTTCGTAAATTAAGTTTGCGAACATGAGATAAGCAAAAAGTCCCATTTTATTTAATTAGTATAAAAAAGCAAAATACTGACCCATTTCGACTTCCCATGAATATCGGCAAAAAGAATATGGAGCACTAAACTGAAATTCATTAATAGGGTACAGATAATCAGATATGCAGCTCTCAGGCTTGAGCACATTGTAATTGATTTTAAATGTCAAATGAACAATTTTTACGGCCTTCTCCGCGAGAATAAAAGGTGTAAAATTAGAAGAGCACTAAGTGCACGGTTGGTGATAAAACCTCTTTAAATAAACTTTTCAAGATTGAGACATATACTATTCTCATTGGATCTAGTCAGTCGCACAGGAAAACTCGTGCGCAATCTATGATTTTCTAATTCGTTAACACATATACATTTGGAGGAAAGTGCAAAAATGGGGGTTTCCTGACTGTACGAAATTCTGCATACGACATTTCCAGTCAAATACACTTTATGCGATATCACTATACAAATCATCGTTTGTACGGACAAGTGAATGTATTTAATGGGTAGAGATCGCAAACTTGATTATAATAATTGTTATCACCGCCCGCACAATTAATATTTGTTTAATAATATAAATATTCATTTCAATACCACTTCTCCATGTATTGTGTTGTCTGTTCAATAATGAAGGATTGGGGATGGTTAGTTGAAACCTTGGGTCTAAATAGATGTCATATGAGCTCCACCTACAAAAAAAAGGCTAACCGAGTTACATTAGCTAGCACTAACTGCAAATTGTGGATTGAGCGGCAAGGTGGCTCAATGGTGAGAGCACCAGATTCTGAAACAAATTTGTCCGGGTTCGAGCCCTGTCTACGGAAAATTATGGCCAGATGCTTATGAGTTCACAATGCGGACGAAACTGGTCTACTGAACGAATTTCTTTTTTACACTTTACAATTATTCTTTTATAGTGAAAAATATATGCACTTAATAGGTCAAGTGTTTTTATCAAGATCGCAACCTTGGTTATAGTAAATGAGAGTCGCGTGTCTGATTTTCCGTAACATTTGTATGAAATTTCGGTTTTAGCCTTGTTGGTCAGTTTACTTCTGTGCACCGTTTATGATAAAGGTTTTTCAAAACATGTTAGTACGTGTGAATAGCGATATTTTTATAATCTTGTGCTACTCATTAGATACAATGGGATTGGTGTTTGCCTGAAGCTCACAAACTTGATTTAATGGATTATCACTGACTGCACAATGAATAATGTTTTAATTGTTTAACTGAAATATTTGCTGGACAAATACAGTGAGATTGTGAACAAAGAAAATTTCACTACTATTACTATATTAGGCACTGATCAGTGGGCTAAGTAAATAAGTATTATATTGATCAATTTTGTTGAGTTAAAATATTTCCATATTATATTTTGTAAGCGGATATAGTCCAGCTAGCTTTGACGAAATTTACAGATGTGCTACCTTTTTCCTTGTTCATCATTTGAGCTTTACATTTAATCAACTGACGATGAGAAGACGGCATTGAACAGAAAAATTAATTTGCAAAAATATTGCGTTTGTCTCATTCCTTCCTTCGACCCCTGCAAGTTTATGACGTGGACAATTTGCTTAAATGGTACGTTAACTTCACGATAGCTACAGTAACTGTTCTTTTCTTAACAGCATAAAGGGATGTACAGAGAAAACTACAAAAACATTTGTGATTTGAGATGCAATTCAGGGTTTCCAAACTTGTATGCAAAGCACGGAGTGATTCTGTCACTCAGTTTTCACACGAGCTCACAAATGACCATGAACCATGGTTCATAATGTTTTGAGGACTATAAAGTAATCATTATTTTATAGTAGTAAATTATATTATTATATCATACTCTTACTTCATCTCAAAAAACGACAAAAAATTTTTTGAAAATAAAATAATTAAAAACCAATAGCTTAAAGCGAATTCGAAAAAGAGATAAAACACGCAGAGATATAATCGTGTGGAAAGAGCCGCAAAGAGGAAAAATGTAGAAACAAAAAATCAAAATCTTGACACCATTTTACTTAGGTTTATAGAAATCTCATATTGAAGGAAAGGCCACACTACAATAACAACGATAATTTGTTTAATTATTTGGTGAATCGTATTTAGAAAAAGGCAACGGCCAATCGAATTTATACGTTTGGAAAGTTATAAATTTCACATGTCTGGAAATAATTAATGAAATGTGCACAAATCGATTACTAGGTAAATATTGGAATGAAGAACATGTGCAAAGCCAATGCAATGTCTACTTTTTAAATAAAGACAATGTTCACAATCGTGCTCTCCATTTAGAGGTAACCGACGCTCAGAATAGAACTATGAATGATATTTTTATTTTTAAAAACAAATTTGAACAATTATTATAATCAAGGTTGCGGTCTTGATATAAACACCTGACCCATTAATTACTTACATATGTCAGTATAAACTAAGAATTGTATAGTGTAGAAAAGGCAATTCATCCAGTAGACCGGTTTCGTCCTTATCGGGAACTCATCAAGTACTGGCCAGAATTTGCCGCGGACAGGATACGAACCTGGGCACGTCTGCTTCGGAATCTGGTGCTCTAACTACTGAGCTATCCTGCCGCACACTACACTACACACAATTTGCAGTTATATACTAACTAATGTAACTTGGTTAGTCAATGTTTCGTTTAGGTGGAGCTCATATGACATCCATTTAGACCCAAAGTTCCAACTAACCATGCCCAATCTGTCAATACTGAACAGACACCACATTACATGGGGAAGTGGTATTGAAATGAACATTTATATAATTAAACGAACATTGGTTGCGCGGGTGGTGATAGCAATTATTATAATCAAGGTTGCGGTCTTGATATAAACACCTGACCGATTAATTACTTACATATATCAGTATAAACTAAGAATTGTATAGTGTAGAAAAGGCAATTCATCCAGTAGACCGGTTTCGTCCTTATTGGGAACTCATCAAGTACTGGCCAAAATTTGCCGCGGACAGGATACGAACCTGGGCACGTCTGCTTCGGAATCTGGTGCTCTAACCATTGAGCTGTCCTGCCGCACACTACACTACACACAATTGTCAGTTATATACTAACTAATGTAACTTGATTAGTCAATTTTTCCTTTAGGTGGAGCTCATATGGCATCCATTTAGACCCAAAGTTCCAACTAACCATGGCCAATCTGTCATTACTGAACAGACACCACATTACATGGGGAAGTGGTATTGAAATGAACATTAACGTTATTAAACTAACATTGGTTACGCGGGTGGTGATAACAATTTTTATAAAATCAAGGTTGCGGTCTTGATATAAACACCTGACCCATTAATTACTTATATGTCAGTATAAACTAAGAATTGTATAGTGTAGAAAAGGCAATTCATCCAGTAGACCGGTTTCGTCCTTATTGGGAACTCATCAAGTACTGGCCAGAATTTGCCGCTGACAGGATACGAACCTGGGCACGTCTGCTTCGGAATCTGGTGCTCTAACCACTGAGCTATCCTGCCTCACACTACACTACACACAATTTTCAGTTATATACTAACTAATGTAACTTGGTTAGTCAATTTTTCCTTTAGGTGGAGCTCATATATGGCATCCATTTAGACCCAAAGTTCCAACTAACCATGCCCAATCTGTCATTACTGAACAGACACCACATTACATGGAAAATGGTATTGAAATGAACATTTATATAATTAAACGAACATTGGTTGCGCGGGTGGTGATAACAATTATTATAATCAAGGTTGCGGTCTTGATATAAACACCTGACCCATTAATTAATTACATATGTCAGTATAAACTAAGAATTGTATAGTGTAGAAAAGGCAATTCATCCAGTAGACCTGTTTCGTCCTTATTGGGAACTCATCAAGTACTGGCCAGAATTTGCCGCGGACAGGATACGAACCTGGGCACGTCTGCTTCGCAAACTGGTGCTCTAGCCACTGAGCTATCCTGCCGCACACTACACTACACACAATTTTCAGTTATATACTAACTAATGTAACATGGTTAGTCAATTTTTCCTTTAGGTGGAGCTCATATGGCGTCCATTTAGACCCAAAGTTTCAACTAACCATGCCCAATCTGTCATTACTGAACAGACACCACATTACATGGGGAAACGGTATTGAAATGAACATTTATATAATTAAACGAACATTGGTAGCGCGGGTGGTGATAACAATTATTATAATCAAGATTGCAATCTTGATATAAACACCTGACCCATTAATTACTTACATATGTCAGTATAAACTAAGAATTGTATAGCGTAGAAAAGGCAATTCATCCAGTAGACCGGTTTCGTCCTTATTGGGAACTCATCAAGTACTGGCCAGAATTTGCCTTGGACAGGATACGAACCTGGGCACGTCTGCTTCGGAATCTGGTGCTCTAACCACTGAGCTATCCTGCCGCACACTGCACTACACAATTTTCAGTTATATACTAACTAATGTAACTTGGTTAGTCAATTTTTCCTTTAGGTGGAGCTCATATGGCATCCATTTAGACCCAAAGTTCCAGCTAACCATGCCCAATCTGTCATTACTGAACAGACACCACATTACATGGGGAAGTGGTATTGAAATGAACATTTATATAATTAAACGAACATTGCTTGCGCGGGTGGTGATAACAATTATTATAATCAAGGTTGCACGATCTTGATGTAATGTAATTTATCTGTTCAATATTCATGTCCGTTGGGCGTCGTTTGTTGATTTGGAATTAAATGGATGCCATATAACTCACGCTGAAAAATTGACTGTGCCAACCGATAATTGAAACCATAACGAAAAATTGACATGACCAACAATGTAATCGACGAGATGATGGCACGCAACAGGCCGTACCAAGTCATGTCCTCGCATTGAGGCCAACAATAGAACGAACCAGTACTGGATTTTCTATACAATTGCTTAATTTCTGACATAATAATGATTAATGGGTCGAGTATTACAACTCTGTTCCTGTAATTATTAACCTTTTCGCAACCAATCGTTGTCTACTAAATTACGCGTGAATTTTACCGAAGCTTAAGATTATTAGGAAACTGCCCAATCCCATTTTGGGCCCCCAAAATGAAGTAGAATCTTTGCTGGGTCCCACTGAAACTGAGCTGGTAGTAAATAAATATGCGCAGTTAGACATGCTAAAAACTTGGCCTCATTGAGATTTTAAGGGAATTGCGAAAACGTTGGTATAAATTCAATAGCCTCTTTCTAGATCACTTATCTGAGAGTTGGGAGTTAGAATTTGTGGTTTTGTAACCTAAGTTAAATTCTGCATTCATTTGTCCATCCCCACAGGATAATAGGATCTCCTCTTTAGAGAGGATATTAGCGGACATGGCTACATTTCATCTTGCTTATAATTTTATGCTTTTAAGATCCCGTAAAATTAATGTAATTTCAGGTCCAATTTTAAATATTCATGTTACTCTTTGGGACGGAGATAGCAAACGATTCTAAGGGAATTGCAAGCCTACCACCACATCCCGTTAGCGCCATCATCAATCCATTTGGCCCATTCGAATATCCTTACATGCTTTTTGGACTTAAGTGTGCTACACAGATATTTCAACGATTCATGGACAACATACTTCGCGACGACATCGCTTACTGTATATCATATCTCGATGACATAATGGTATTCAGTCCAGACTTAGAATCTCATTTACGAAATGTCCTTTTACACTTATCCAACCACGGACTCAAGATCAACTGTGACAAGACGCAGATTGCAACTACATCCGTGGACTTCCTAAGGCATGGTATCACGTCACAAGGTATTCAACCTTTGTCGTCAGAGGCCAATTCAATCAGGAAAATCAAGTCACCGAAGATTGTTAGCGAATTGCAGAAAATTTTGGGAGTCCTAAACTAATGTCGCAAGTTCCTTCCCTGCATTTCAAAACAACTTTATCTTTTGCGCAGGCACTTGCGGAATCGAAAAGGACTTAGCAAGAATTCCATCATTACTTGGTCATCTGATGACGAGGAATTACTTCGACTCGCCATCAACTCGTTAGTAAATGCTACAATGCTAACGCATTCAGATTTTCAACGACCATTTCTACTCACGACAGATGCTTCTGAATTCGCTATTGGAGCCACGTTGAGGCAAGAGATCGATGGATTTTCTACTCACGTACTCTCTAACCAGTAGAAACGAGATATGACACTTTCGGCCGCGAACTCCTCGCCATCCACGACGCAGTGCGCCAATTTATCAGAATCATTGGCAGCAGCAGATTTGTTGTATTCACAGATAGTGCACTAATAGTTATCGTATTAAGAGAAACGCAGCTTCAAATATCGCCTTAACGTATAAGCGAAAGGCAATTCGATATCTTTCGTGTCAAGAGCGAAAAAAACGTCGTTGCAGAAGCCCTTTCCAGGCCAGACGTCTCGCTACATCGCAGCCGCAATTCACTGTCAATTCCATGACACTCAGTGAACTTGCACTAACACCATCCCTTCTGCAAGCGGAACAGCGCGGTGACATTCTCATTCAAAGATCAGTAGCCTGTCACTCCACCAATTTCATATGCCGTCTCTGGGAAGGCTTACAAATTGTTTATTTCACGGCTACGCAGTCCAACAAGCCAGTTTTGCCGACCAGTGTTCAGAGAAAATTCTTCGACTCAATTTACTCAATTTCTCATCCAGGAAGCAAGGCGACTGTCCGACTTCTTACAGATCGTTTCTGGGATCACAGGCTCAGGCAGAACGCTAAATGATGGTTCTCCGAGTGTGCCATTTACCAGAAATATACATCACACGGCAAACTCCTTCTAAGTTACAACATTTCAGAATTACTTCTTGCCTAGCCATCGTCTACATCGACATAGTTCATCTGACATAGGTTCAAGGTTTCAACTACCTTCTAACTATGATTGATAGATTTACACGATGGCCTGCGGCATTACCTCTTGGCACCATTTCTGCAGACGAAGTAACTAACGGTTTTATCTTTGCATGTATATCCAATTATGGTGTTCCCAATGATGTCAAACTGACAGAGGCTTCTCATCGGATCATTTCAAAACTACCTTTCAGTTCATGGGGAGCATTTTACGCCAGACGACTGCGCACCATCTCTAATCTAAAGGTATGGTAGAGAGAATGCATAGGGTACTCAAAGCTGCTTTAGCATCCTTGTCCGTTAATGACAACTGGATCGATGCACTACCTTTAGTTGTGCTTGCCCTGCATTCCCGCACTCGCGAATCCATTAAAACGTCTGCATCACATTTCTTGTATGGCATGGATCTACGCCTGTCTAGTCAGCTTCCACGTCTACTACTCGCACAGGATGACCCACAAGACGAAGCTACCCGTCTCCGACTTCATATGGGTAACATGTCTGAACAGCAGCCGATACAAATGCCTCGTCCACTCTTCGTTCATTCGCAGCTCCACAGCTGCAGTAGAATATTCGTTCGCAACGACACTGCTGTTGCACCACTAAACCAAAAGTATCGCGGTCCTTACCCGATTTTGCTCAGACAGCCAAAATACTTCATTATCATGAAAGGCGCGTCACCTTCATCAGTAAGCATAGACAGGTTGAAACCGTTTATCGAACTGCCTAATCCTGGGAGCATTCCATATTCTACCCACGTCTCAGGCTCTATCCGATTACAATCTCAACCTAGGAATAGCTTGCCTTGCATAACGCGTAACTGATATTTTTTAACATTTATTATCAAATTTTTAACTTAACGTGCACCACTTGCGCAATACATCACGCAACGTGACCTTTGAATCCACATGATTCATTTTTTTCTCACACTCACTTTTATCACGTTGTATAACCAGTTGTTTTTAGCTAAAATTTGTGTAGCATTTTGAACGGTTCTTTGGTATTATGCAATCTCTGAGGCAATGTTTGAGTACACATTTTTTTGTCGTTACCTTTTGATTTTCATGTATATATTTTTACATTGTAACGTATGGTTCACACCTGAGCTCACACTGCCTATTTTGGTATGACCAGCTACTAAGAGCTAACACCTATGTGTAACAACACTAAATAGTTATCAGTTTCATATCATTGTACAGGCCACTTTCAATGCATAACTTTGATTAGAGAAATTGTTATCATCGCCCACGCACCCAATGTTGTTTAATTATATATTAGTTTGCATTCCATATATATGCAATGCGGTTTGATCCTCGCTAGTCTTATTTCCTTCGTACTCTAAGGATGATCAAGGAAGGTCGAAACGCGTCAGTGCGTTACTACTGGCGGTAGTTTTGTTATGTTCTCGACGACTGGTTAAATAGAATTGGATTGGTGTTTACTTCAAGCTCACAAACTTGAGTTAAAGAATTGTTACCATCACCCACGCAATCAATTATTGTTTAATTGATTACAGTAATTTTTATCAACACCTTTGCAACCAATGTTTATTTCACTATAAATATATGTTCATTTCAATACCACTTCCACATATAGGGT
>JAQBSW010012503.1:0-16618 GCA_029291075.1 Eudiplozoon nipponicum
TCATGTGACAGTTTGTTCATTTGTCGCCAGAAGTTCAGACTCAGACCGGCCTGTTGGCAACGCATAAATTGCGCCTGATGTGGACTAAAAGGTAGGCTACTCATTTTCTTTTCACATACTTTAGCAGCTATACCACTGTTAGAAATGTCATTAGTTCTCATTCTTCCTGGAGAGGCGGACAAGCTGGCCTCATATTTGCTGCTATTTCGTGATCGAACAGCGCATAGTTTACCGCCTTCAGCTCCAAAAGTACAAACCGAGTCGTGAAGAGCCAAAGTTGGCTTTAGAAAAAAAGAATATAGAAGAAACCCCTTAATAACTGTTCCTAAACAGCGGCTGTAAACATGTTACAATGCGAAAAATATCAATACTTCAAATGCAAATCGACTTGCAGTCAGATTAATTTTCTATACACACAATTGTCACTAACCCTATATATATATATATATATATATATATATATATATATATATATATATATATATATATATATATATATATATGTGTGTGTGTGTGTGTGTGTGTAGAAATATGTACATATATCAGAGAAAAAAGTAATTTCCTCGTGGGATGCGTACATTATAGATATTGGTAGCCTTATAAAACTTTACTGCAATCACACTATCTGTGAGATAAATTCACCACCGAATATTTGAGGTAATAACAATCAGTAGACATCTGTTGTGTCTTACCTTATTAGCATGGCTATTCTGGCAAAAATTGTCCTTTAAATTTGCTATATCACTGTGCCAAAAAAATAAAAATACGCTTCATAAAAATAAGTATTTCTCCATGCCCGTTACTAATAAACCAACTAGCTTATATTAAAAATTATACATAAGCGTTTCACCACTTACTTGAACAATGAATTTATAATAGAGAAGTTGAAACAGATAAGTTGCCCGATCTCTTAACATTCGATTTGGGTGATCAGTCAGGACTAGAGCCAACGTTAGAAGGCACGTGGAATCGCATGGAAAATTAGTTCTGAAAATAATTAGTAAAAAAAATCAATATCACGACTATTCGTAACGCAAAAGAAAGTACAAATCATTACGTTGGAACAGAAAACTCTGTCTCCTACGCAAAAACGCATGCAATTAATTCGGCTTTAACTTATAGATCATTGGCTAAAAATTAACTAATTGATGAAAAGTTCAAAGATATTCAACTAAGGTGAGAATATTTTTTGGTCTAAAGCCAAAAATGTATACCCGTTATTGGTTGTCCGCATAGACGTCAAAAAATTAAAATTTTTAAACTGCTGTTAACTGCCGCGTATCTATAGAATGCGCCTAGTTATGTGTAGGCTGTAAAGGAGCTCTGAGTTATCGGTTTATATTGAGTATGGATGTTTTACATTCACGATTCTTTTAGGCAGTTCGCCATAGAAGGATAGCGAGCACGATCGGCCTACAACATCTGATGTCGATGCCGTGATAATAATATTTTTTCTCCAGCAGCCAAAACTCGCCCTTCGCATTAAGCACGATAGTTCTCGTTCCATCACAATCATTTCAGCGCACAGAAGCACCGAATTCTTTGATTTATATGGGATACAACAGCTGTATCTCGATAGTACCGACAAGGTTGTCGTCATCGTTTTGCAATGATGAAAACAACTACACATACCAACTGGTGCATCACAGCCGCACAAAGAACAACAAAGATTTGATAGCGACAGCCTATCGAACAGCAGTCAGATAGAACAGGCCGGCTAGTAAATTGTGCTCTGGATAAATGCTGCCCGGTGCCCAGCAGACAGTTACTCTAATCAGTTCCCGTAGCAGTCTAAGTGGTGGCAATTTTAATAGGTCATCTAACATATTTCACCTGAATGAAGGATAAAGTGAATTGTTACCAAATAAGAAATAATAGTGATTAATGATAGAAAATTTTACTAACCGGTAGGTAAAAATTCGAAAGATACAGCTGAACAGCGCATCAACCAAGGCAGGATTAGGAGAAGTGTAACATTTGTCAACCGCCCATTCCATCAGACTAGTTAAGTGTGGATTCAATTCTAACAATAGAACCAATGTTTCTTCACCTAATTGACGCAGAGTCTACAAATAAAGGAAAACTCATTTGTCCAAATCAAAGCACAAAAATACTCAAGAACACGCATAACGAATTTAAAAAATTAAAACACAAATAAGGAAAAAGTACTATTACACATAAAGAGGACCGGCCGGTCAACAAACCGAAAATTTTTACGGTGTTGAGCAGGTAACCCTGCCGCAGCCACCGATATTATGTTAAATAAAACTTCTGTTCATATGTCTGACATAGGTGTCAATGATACCGTGCACAAGGTCAAGACGAATGGCGACACAACTTCATTTATGCTGGAGGAGAAGTCTTGAGAACATAAGCGTTGCTCTTCCTTAAGTGGTAGAGTAGGGAAAACTGGGTTCTTCAGTCTTATAACCCAGTCTCATTAGGAACTCACGTTTCTGGAGAATATTGTCTCTGGTAGCGTATATTTATCAGTGTATGCACATCAAACAAATGAAATAACGTAAGTACTATATCATGGTTCCAGTTTTGATAAATATTCAAACTTTAGCTTGTATGAGTGCCTGTAGAATGTGAAATAACCAGCGCAAAAACTCACCATGTCCAAACGGCGACCGCTGCTATAGGCAACTGCTGGCGATCTGAAAAAACTACCAGCACCACTTAATGCTGTAGCGTCTTGAGCAAAAGAGTTAGCCAAGACGCCCATACCTATCACAGGTGAGCGCCAAAGCCATGGACTTGTTGTAATAACTGCTAATTCTACTATTACTACTACCACGACCACCACTAATACTACTATTACCACCACAACTAATATTATAACTACCATAAATACTGCTACTACAACCATCAACAACACTACTACCGCAGCTACTACCACTACTACCACCAACAATATTACTACTAAAACTACTACTAATATTACCACTATTATTTATACTTATACTAACACTACTACTACTGCTGCTACAAGAAATACTGCTACTATTACAACTAATAATCATTATACTACTACTACTACTACTACTAATAATAATAATAATAATAATAATAATAATAATAATAATAATTCGACGACTACTACTACCGCCACCACCACTACTACCAATATTACTACTGCTACTAATGATTCAGATGATGATGGAGGATGATAGTATTATTAGTGGCAATTTTATAATTATATTTTTACTGGTATTACTATTTGTTTATTATGATTATTGTGCTGATATTTTTCTTTTTTTCCTTGAATTATTATTTATGTTAAAAGTATAATCGACTGCAAGCAAAATAGTCAAAGTTTTATGAGATCTAACAATAGCTTGTTCCAAATAAATTGTAGGAAACAAATATTTTTCCCGTCCTCATGTAGTAAGCGATACGTATTTTCCATTTGGCAGCCATTTATAATGACTCAGTTGTCGAAAAATGCACTTTTGCAAGCAAGTAACCTTTGTAAAAACCATTTTCAAAGAAAATAATATTAACTAAAAAACTAAAAAACGAAAGTTCGAGCCTTTTCGATAAAGACCTCGTTTAGTATTTCTTAAAAATAAGAATTCACATAAGATAGATGCAACCGGCTTTGGGAAGGTCAAGTATAGACGTTTATATTATTTTCCACTGCACCAATAAAGTAAACTGGAAGTGGCCGAACACGTGGAGACATTAGTTCACGACAGTATATTATCCCGAGATTCAAAATAAGCAGCTGATAATTGAGCGTTCCATACACAAAAAACAAATGCCAATAGTTATCCGCAATCTGGCATAATGATAACCGATTGAGTAATAATCAAAATTCTAGTATTTTGATTCTTCTGCGAAGTTATCGGAAGCCTAGGAGACTGCTCAGTAGAGCTAAATTAAATGCCTAGTAAATGAAATAGCCGTCAATTGATGGTCGCCATAATCACGAATGCAAAAATTACCAACTTACTTGTTCAGCTGACGTTGTTTATTAAAAATAAAAATGGATAGGTTCTAGGCCATTTGGACAAACTTACCATGGGGGATTGCTGCACTTCTTTGAGTCAAGAACGTACTCTTTATCTAGTAGAATAGTTTCGTCTTTATTGGGAACTCATCACATACTGTCTAGAATTTGCCAAAGACATGGCTTGAATATGGACACATCTACTTCGGAATCTATTGAGCTAAACACTGAGCCACCTGCCGCATACTATATAATAATTTAATATTCTTGGGTAGCATTTCATTAGGTGGAGCCTATATGGCATCCCTTTAGACCAAAAGTTTCAACTAACCATCCCGAATCTGCTATTTTAGAACAGACACCACACTACATGAGGAAGAGATGTTTAATTGAAAATTTATGCAAATAAACGAAAATTGGTTGTGCAGGCGGCAGGGTGGCTCAGTGGATTTGAAACAACAACGTAGATACTTTGGGTTCGATCCTATCCACCAACAAATTCTTAACAGTACGTGATGAGTTCACAAAAAGGATGAAATCTCTCTACTGATTGAATTGTCTTTTCTACACTATAGAATTTTTAGTTTATACTGAAAAAAATATATGTGGGTCAGGTTTTTTTTATATCAAGTTGGCAACCTTGATTGGCAATGAAAATTTTATCCTACCCCAGAAACCAATGTTTGTTTAATAGTACCACTGTCTTTTAGTAGATTAGGCTAGGCATTTTTGACAGAAACTTATCAAATGTTGAATACTTGTAAATATTTTTAACATTTATAAAAATTTTTATAAAAGCTATGAAACTAAAGGTCAACCGGGTCAAGTAGGAACTTAAGTCCTAAAAGTAGAATAAACAAATGTCAAATCATGAAAAGCAATTAATGTTTTTAAATATCTATAAACATTGGGATTTGATGACCTTGAAAATTGAGATCATAGTCAGTTATTAACCGTACGCTAACCTGCTGAGGCCAGTTAATGACAGTTCGTATTTGCGCAGCTCCCTCAGCTAAAAATCCCGCCGGATCGAAAACGCTACCACAGCAAAGAAGAGCCGCCATTGCCTGGTTAGCCGAGGCAACCAACTCAGTACACAGGGAATGGGCTCGACTGGCTGTTTGAAAGATGGCTGCAGTGGCTGTGAATGAATTAGCAGGGAATCCATAACGTAAATTGGGATGAATACCAATTGACAATTCGTCCGCAAAATGTGAATTTCCTGAAAAATTTTGAAATCATGCGATATAAATTAGCAATCAAATTTTATTTTTTTTAATTTTGCAGCGAAAATTCAACAAATTATATAAAATACTTTACATCAAGTTTGCACATTTGAGATAAACACTAGTTCAACATACAAAAAACTGGCAGCCGCAAGTGTTTCCATCTCCATGTTCATGATCAGAGTTCGATCACAAACTGAGGAACGAAACACAAGGCATGTATTGTACTTGGCAAGAAATGCCCACCGTCCCATTTCTAGGCAGTCACGAACATTAACGTCTTGAGTAAAACAATTAAACAATCATATACTGCGGAATGGAGATTAAAAATCTCCATACCGCGATTAGCTGAATAAAATTGGATTGGTATTTAAACAAAATTTTGCAAACAGTTTAAAAATAGATATTACCACTCGCGAAAACAATAATTTCTTAACTAGATAACGTAATAAGAAGCTATTATAGTCTGAAAGCTTCTAAAGGAGAATTAGATGCAAGGCATAATAGATTCAATCTAGTTTACCTAGAGCCAAAATATATACACAGTGCATGAACAGAGAACTAGATCTCCCGTAATTTGCGTTCCAGGAGCCTTTGGACGCGAGGCTTCCAAATTAAAATATATACGCCACCAAGTTCCTGCGAAATATAGAAAATTTAATTAGTTTCTGGCTAGTAAACTTGGCAGAATGGTTTCAGTCACGAGATTGTCGAACAACGTTTACAACAATACCAAATATCCGTCCAAATTAAACGAATATTGGTCATATCAATTAATGTAATCAAAGTTGCGATCTTGATATAAACACCTGACACATTAAATACATAAATTTGTCAGTATAAACTAATAATTTTATGGTGTAGAAAAAGGCAATTCATCCAGTAGACAGGTTCCCTCCTTACTGGGAACTCATCACGTATTGGCCAGACTTTGCCGCGGACAGGGCTCGAACCTGGGCACGTCAGCTTCGGAATCTGGTTCTCTGGCCACACACTACACACAATTTTCATTTATATACTAACTGATGTTTCTTGGTTAGCCTGTCTTTTAGGTGGAGCCTATATAGCATCCCTTTAGCCTTAAAGTTCCAACTAACCATCCCCAATCTGGCATTATTGAACAGAAACCACACTACATGGGGAAGTGGTATTGAAATGAACATTTATATAATTAAACCAACATTGGTTGCGCGGGCGGTGATAAAAATTAACATAATTAAGGTTGCGAGATTGATATGAACACCTGACCCATTAAGTACATACATGTGTGTAGAAAAGGCAATTCATCCAGTAGGCCGTCTAAATTAACTCAACAGTCTGATTATCAGAACGTACATACATTGGTCAATATAAATTAATATTTGTAGTGTAGAAAAGGTAATTCATCCAGTAGATCGGTATCGTCCTTACTGGGAACTCATCACATACTGGCCAGAATTTTCCGCGGACAGGGATCGAACCTGGGCACGTCTGCTTCGGAATCTGGTGCTCTAACCTCTGAGCCACCCTGGCGCACACTACACACAATTTTCAGTTATACACTAACTGATGTTTCTTGGTTAGCCTGTCTTTTAGGTGGAGCCTATATAGCATCCCTTTAGCCTTAAAGTTCCAATTAACAATCCCCAATCTGTCTTTATTGATCAGAAACCACACTACATGTGGAAGTGGTATTGAAATGCTCATTTATATACTTAAACGAACGTTGGTTGCGCGGGCGGTGATAACATTTACTATAATCAAGGTTGTGAACTTGATATAAACACCTCACCCATTAAGTACTTCCATTTTTTCCGTATAAACTAAGAGTTGTATAGTGTAGAAAAGGCAATTCATCCGGTAGACAGGTTTTGTCCTTACTGGGAACTCATCACGTATTGGCCATAATTTGCCGCGGACAGGGCTCGAACCTGGGCACGTCTGCTTCGGAATCTTTTTCTCTAGCCACGGAGCCACCCTGCCGCATACTACACACAATTTTCAGTTATACAATAAATAATGTTTCTTGGTTAGCCTGTAGTTTTAGCCTTTTAGTTTCAACTAACCATCCCCAATCTTTCATTAGTGAACAGGAACCGCACTACATGGGGAAGTGGTTTTGAAATGAACATTTATATAATTAAACCAACATTGGTTGCGCGGGCGGTGATAAAAATTACTATAATCAAGGTGACTATATTGATATAAACACCTGACTCAGTAAGTAAATACATTTTTCAGTATTTACTAAGAATTGTATAGTTAAGAAAAGGCAAATCCTCCAGTAAAATACTGTTTGGTGCGGAGAAATAATATATATATATATATATATATATATATATATATATATATATACATATACAAGTATGTATTAGGTGTTTACTTAACTTGTAGTAACAAATAAGTTAACCAGTTTGCCCAGAAGGATAAACTCAAAGTTAGCATGACACCAAAAGTACAATCTCATGCATGTCGATTCGAGCTTATATATATATTTGGGTAGGAAAGTGGGATAATAGGACAGTACAATCTCTAGACAGATATGTAAACCCTATAGCAGTGAAGCTAACATCCTATAACGTCTCAGAAATTGCAACTTTTACGATAAATCCTCTATATAATATATATGCCGAATCTGTAAAGGATATCAATGTTTGCTATAGATCGCCGACATTGGGAATTCCAACTATTTCTGAACACCTTTTACTCCAGTAAATCCATAAACTCTGGTCTTGATCGATATCATTTATCGCATTTCCGTGTAAGCATGACATCATTGAATTCAATATATAACAGTAAAATACTGTTTGTTGGTCAGAGTGTATGGATTTACTGGAGTAACAGGTGTTCAGAAATAGTTGTTAAGTTCAATTTCGGTGAGCTATAGCATAAATTGTTATCCATCATGTTTGGACCATGTGCAGACTCGATAACCATAGTGTTAGTACCATGTACCTTTTCGGTACTACAATGTTGGTAACGGTTACTAACACAATAGCAATAGTGTTAGTATCCTTTACAGACTCAGTATATATATTATATAGTGTGAGTTAGCGTTAAAGTCGCATTGTCGTAGACTTTATATGATGTTAGCTTCACTATTGCAGGTTTACACATTCGTCTAGGAGATTTTACCGTCCTATTATCCAACATTCCTCACCAAAATAAATAGTGGTTAAAGAGCGTAATACCAGCTCTTACTGATGAGTCGCCACGAAGCTCCAAACGAATGTGCATGAGATTATACTTTCCGTTCATGCTGTCTTTGGTTTATCCTTCTGGTCTCAACTGAACTAATTTGTTACTAGGTTCGCAACACCTAATACATACTTGCATATATATTAGTTCTCTGAATCAAATAAAAACTAATTTTTATAAATTCGACCAGCAAACAGTTTTTATCTAACGGGAACTCATCACATACTCCACCTTAATGAAAGCCTAACCAAGAAGCTTTATTTACTATATAACTGCAAATTGTGATTATTATGCGGTAGGGTGGCTCAGTGTTTATAGCACAAGATTCCGAAGCAGACGCGCCCAGGCACGAGCCCTGTCCGTGTCAAATTATAGACAGTATGTGATGAGTCCCCAATGAGGATGTAACCGGTTTACTGGATGAATTGCATTTCCCACATTGTGCAATGCTTAGTTTATACTGACAAATGTTTGTACATAAAAGGGCCACATGTTTATATCAAGAACGCATCCTTTCTTGTAGTGATTGTAACACTACAGAAGAAAGCGAATTTCGACAATGTGTACTTACCATGGCTACGAGAGTAGAGTTGTTGGTACAAATGGGACAACAGCAGAGGCGAGGGTGTAATCAATTGGTTGTCTCTAGAGTAAGAAAACATCGACTGCAAATGGGCACTACTGGCTGCATTAATCAAGGCTTGTGGATAGTCAACACATATGGCTTCAACATCGCGAAACGCTTGGCGACCACTGGTTTGGCTACAGCTGTTGACCGCCGATTTGCTTGAAAGTAATAATAAAACAGATAATTACAAGAAGTTAAATTTTCTATGCATAAATTGGTTTTATTAGCATTACGAATACGTTATTTTTATTTTTATTAGTCCTAAGTATCAATTGAAATTAGCATTTGAAAATTAGTCAGTAATTTAGATTTCGATTCAACTAAGGTGTGGTTGCGTTTACGATTAGTTAAGTGTTAACTTTTGAGTGTATGTAGACATGTATGTGGATTAGTAATTAGTGCTTGTTTAAAGTGAAATTTTTTTTAAAATTGATAAACGAAAGAGATGTGACTGATCAAGTAATGGTAGTTTACCCAGAGCATTGCATGTTCTTCGACGTATCACTCAGATAACATATTAGGTGAAAGCTTGATCAGGTTCTGGTGGTTCCTTAAACTTTAAAATAGCTTGCATCGATTGCATCGAGAGACATAGACACCATGCTACATGGGGAAGGGATATTGAATTAAATTAATTTGGCAATATGTGATCGCACATACAGAGACAGTAAAAATAAATTGTTTGAACAATAATTGATTGCGCGGGTGGTGGTAACAGTTCTTTAAATCAAGTTTTCGAGTTTGTATTTAATCAGTCGTCGAACAACATAACAAAACTACTGCCAGCGGCAACGCACTTTTTTTTACCAGTCGTCGAACAACATAACAAAACTACCGCCAGCCGAAACGCGTCAGTGTGTAGATTTTGTTTTTCGACGACTGGTTAAAAAAGTGCTTTGCGACTGGCGGTATTTTTGTTATGTTGTTCGATGACTGGTAAAAAAAAGTGCGTTGCGACTGGCGGTAGTTTTGTTATATTGTTCGACGACTGGTTAAATACAAAGGGATTGGTGTTTACTTCAAGCTCGCAAACTTGATTTAAAGAATAAATTATTGTATTAAATAGACTATGCAATCATTCATCAACTAGAGTGACGTTATCCACACGGGCCATTCAGTAATATGCCGAATGTCCACGGCCTGGATTTAAATTCGAAATCATTGGTTCAAGGTTACACAATCCTAGCCTGCACAAACGTAGCTGCGCGTTGCATGCAATTTGCAGTCAAATACCATCTCGCATTTTCATTATTCTCTCCGTTATGTGCATCCACGTGAATATCAGTTTCGAACTAATTTCTCCACTAACCTGCCCCTTCTCGCATTTTAAGAAAAATCAGTGTCGTATTTAGCAAGTATTCTTGCCAGAGGAACAAGATAAGTTGGTACATTTGTATATTCGATATTGCGTACCAAGCAACGAATAAGTTCAAAAAGAACTAGAAGGATATACCAACACCAGCCTGGTCAAACGGTATAGTAACCATATATTTGGTCAAGAGATATGGTACAGATCGACGGTACAATCTTCAATACAAACGTGTATTCAAGCAACAATAGAAATAATCTCATGCAGTCTTCACTGTGCTACCTCAATTTTTTTTCTATCTAGAAAACTACTGCATTCGCACCCTATACAGTGCCGGAATATATTATATATGATGAATTGACCAGGAAGTCGTATTGCCGAAGATTTAATATAAAGTTAACGATATAACTCCTTGAATAAACATCTATATAGGAGATCTTATTGATCATCTGTATCATTTTTCATATAATATATGCTGAGCCAGAAAGTACAAAATGTATGTACACATGAGATTATTTTTTACGACCATGCTGAATTTAGTTCATTCATCTGATCCTATATTACTTTATTTATCTATTTAACTCTTTGTTACTAGGTAAACAATACCAAATATAATATTTCATATATATATATATATATATATATGTCTTTGCAAGCAACAATGTATATTTAAATGAACATTGGTGGCGCGGGCGGAGATAACTATTACTTTAGATAGATTACACCTGACCCATTACGTATCTACATGTGTCAGTATAAAATAATCCTTTTAAAGTGTAGAAAAGGCAATTCATTCAATAAACCGATTTAATCATAATTAGTAACTCATCACAAGCTGTCCAAAATTTATCGCAGACAGGACTCGAACCTGGGCACTTTACTTCGGAATCTGTTGCTCTAAACACTCAGCCACCCTGCCCAACACTAGACACAATTTTCAGTTATATACTAACTAACTGAACAATATATAAAATTGTCATTAATTTGCATGAAAGGCATACCGCAAGGACGCAAGACTTTGAGGCGAATGTGCCCCAGTCCGAGCCTCGGTCGCAGCAATACCGGAAATAACTTGATGAGTTCTCATTAGAGATGGAACCAGTTTACTTGATGAATAACAGTTTCTATCCTATGCAACGTATAGTTTATACTGACAATATGGATACAATAATATCCTTCGATATATATATATATATATATATATATATATATATATATATATATATATATTGCGATTTTCATTCAAGCAATACCAAAAAGCAATGTAATTTATCTACTAGGCTGTTTTCCTAAATGGGCATGTCTTCTCAGTAGCCAAAATTTCAGTGGCCGGTATTCGAATTAAAGGGAGTTTCGTTCAGGCTGGTGAATGTAGTACCCTACATCACTGAGGCTCCGCATTGCATGAAATATTCAGCTGCTTCCCAGCATATCATTTTAGTCAGTCTTTGCTTCAGGTGGATCATCGCGCGTAGAATGTCGACCTAGCGTTCCAAATAACCGGCGCCGATCTACTTTTGTAAAGTAGACAGGTTCCCCGCTGAGGGAATGACATACAATTAACAGATTATAGCAGAGGACGTACAATATTCGTCAAATATGGATGCATGATGCATACCTTATATTGCACAAAATCAATTACATCCCAAATAATGATGACTAGAATACGACATGCACCAATAAGTGATAGAAGCAGTGTGGTTTGCAGACTTACACTACCAAGTCAATATGTGATGGAAATACTTCACATTCTACTAAATATCATCATATATGTTTTCGGCATATATATATATATATATATATATATATATCATATGAACAAAAATGGTATTATATAGGTCATCAAAGTGAACATGAGTTGCTTACAATTAAAACGTATATACGAAATTTGTTAAGGTGTATTATTTTAAGACAACACCTACTTGGAGCCAATGAGATAGTCGTAGTGTGAACTCCATTGAGAGAAGAGAATAAATAGTTGATAACGCGTCTGACAGCTAAGCAGGCTTGGCTTTCTAGAGTCTATTCGGAAAAAAAAACAAATGAATACAAAAATATAATTTTTTCCTTAATTATGCGTAGAGCATCAGAAAGGCAAAGAAACTCAAGCATGCAAAATTAAAATTTAAAAAAACTTGTAACTTCGTCATGTGTTCTCTGCTACAATAAGCTTTAGAATATTGGGCGAGAAAAACTACCATTTAAAGCGGTAGCGCATAAATTAGAAATTCAATATACACGAATATATGACAAAAACAGCACACCGATCATTCCAATAATCTCCAGCATACAACAGGAACCATATAAAGCTTCATAAATAAATTCATACAAATATAAATATCAATAAATATGAAAAAAACGTGCACAAATACACATGCACGCACACGCACACACACATTTATACATACATAAAAATACATAAACACATATACATAGATGCATGCATACATACATAAATACATATAAACATTCATACGTAAATGCATGCACACATACATGCAAACATAAATACATACATACACATACACATTCACATACATAAATAAATACAAGCATACATATGTACATACATACAAAAATACGTTCATACGTGCATGATTTCATACATACATACATACATACATACTTACACACATTCATGCACACAAACATACATACAAAATAAATAAACACATATATACATACATAAAATTACAAATACGAACATACATACAAACATACATACACACATACATACATACATACATACATACATACATACATACATACATACATACATACATACATACATACATACATACATACATACATACATACATACATACATACATACATACATACATACATACATACATACATACATACATACATACATACATACATACATACATACATACATACATACATACATACATACATACATACATACATACATACATACATACATACATACATACATACATACATACATACATACATACATACATACATACATACATACATACATACATACATACATACATACATACATACATACATACATACATACATACATACATACATACATACATACATACATACATACATACATACATACATACATACATACATACATACATACATACATACATACATACATACATACATACATACATACATACATACATACATACATACATACATACATACATACATACATACATACATACATACATACATACATACATACATACATACATACATACATACATACATACATACATACATACATACATACATACATACATACATGCATACATACATGCATGCATGCATACATACATACATACATGCATATATACATACATACATACATACATACATACATGCATACATACATACATGCATACATACATACATACATACATGCGTACACATATAAAATAACAATTAGGCAAATAAATAAGTAGAAGATCTAGGCATTTGCGATGCGAGATTCCGAAAAATGTAATTCCCATGATGAAAAATTAATTAGAAATCAATTTTGAGCCCTGTTTGCAACTAGATCCTGGCAAAAATTTGAAGACCAATTGTCTATTAGTGTGGAAACAGGACTGATTGACCAAAATTGAAAATAAGCGGTTGATCACAGGAGCAAGTTTTTGCCTCTTATTTGGTGTCAGTTATCCATCGGAACTTACCTGATCTGCGTTTTGACTAACGCAGCTTTCATTGTTCCAGTAATTTTCTTTTGGCAAAATATTTCGGCCTAGCTTACCGTAGCCCTTCATCAGTGTTGTACATTCACTATAATTCTTAAAGGATTACCCGGATTTTGCACTTTAACTAAACCATTAACTCAGGGTGCAACCCTATCTCTTTGAATGAGAGTGTTACTATGCGTCGAAACAATTCTTCATTAGCAACCATATTATTGATTAATAATTTTACTTTCCCTTGTAACTTATCAGTAAGGACTTTTGTTATTTTAGTGTATACTTCAGCATTACTTAACTGTTCTATCATTTTATTGTTATAATCAGATTGATTCATCAGAACTGTAGCTCCTCCTTTATCCGCCTTAAGACATATAACATTATTTGATACTAAATCCTTTCTGAGACGTTTAATTTCATAATTAGGCTTAACTTTATCCTCTTTGTGTGTTAAAACCAATGAGGCAACGTCTAATTCAAATTTCACCTTATCATTATCCGAAAGAAGCTTTGCCGTTTTGACAGCCTCAGTAATTAATTCGTTTCTAACCGATCTTTCATTAGGAATAGCCATGTTTAAACCACGGTTAAGTAGTTCAACTTGATCCTTCTTAAGATTTAATGTTGATAGATTTACTATTCTATTAGTCCCGATTAAATTATCACTTTCTTGGGGTCTATAAATTCCCAAGTCAGCTAATTTTTTATCATGTCTAATTCTTACTTTTTTATTTCTCTATTACGGGCTTTATCACTGAAATCCTCAATGCATTTAAAATCATCTGCGTCCAAAAGAGAAGTTAACATCGGTCTTAGTTTAGTTTTTTTTCCTTAATAAGTATAATCTAACGTTTAACTAAATCACGAATCAAAGTTTTTATAATATTTATACAAATTTCATGCTTACGATACATGCCATAAGCATTTAGCTTTAAAAAACTTAATTAAGAAGTATTAAGTTAGCAGATATAAGGCATAGGAAGTTAGAATTAGGTAGGCTACGCAATATATTCAAGGCTAATGGTAACCCTCTTCATTTAATAGATGCAACAATGATGGACGTCGTGAAAAAATTTAATCCTAGTTTGAAGTACATAAAAGCGGATAAAGAGAAGGAAGAGCGGGAGGTCATGGTAATACCGGACTCTATTAAGTAGGAAAGTGAAATCATTAGCTTTAAAATACAATATAAGAACCGTTTTTAAACCAGCCCCTTACACTTGGCACTATACTCCCTAACCAAAAAGAAAAGATTGAACCCTTAGACAATTCAGGAGTGTATGAGATCCCACGCAGTGATTGTAGTCTCAAGTATGTTGGTGAGACCATGCGCCCAATAAAATTAAGAGGTGAACATAAAACTGCGTGTAAGTATGGACATATTGCTGGCATGTTTTTATGATGAGGGTTTCTGAATTATGGTCTCCCCCATCTCAGTTAGGTCATTTACCTTGAGTGTGTAAAACGAAAAGATATCGCATGCAATTGATAAATTATTATTCAGCCACTGTGGTCTAAATTAGCTAGATGAAAACAACGGTTATGAGAATGCACACACACACACACACATGTGACACGCGAATATCTAATGAAAGGTCAGTCTGAGGTATAAATATTATGACTAGAGGAAATAACGTGCTTGCTTCATTTTGTTTCGTGAAATGCAACTGATGAAGGCCTATGGTAAGCTAGGCCAAAATATTTTGCCAAAAGAAAATTACTGGAACAATGAAAGCCAGGCGTTAGTCAAAACGCAGATCAGGTCATTTCAATCCATTGGAACTGCCGCGGTAGTCTGCTGATAATTATGCAAAATGGTCATTAACAAAAGGTCATTTAAGACGATAATGAATATTGTTTATCCTAGATGGTTTAAAATAATGCGTTCTTAAAAGTTCCTTTATTTACAAAATTGTAGCTTCATGGATATTTAGAACTTATCAAGATAGGCCAGAACAGCTGCGCAAATTGACGATCTAAATTTTCCACATTGTATTGTTCTTCACATATTGATTGTCAACTTAGTATGATATGAGCTTTCCATTGAAAATGATATCCGTATCCGGATACCGAAAATTATGGAGAAAAAATCAGGAAGACAGCGGATGCAAACAAATCGGATCACAATCCGATAATCAGTTTGCCGTCGTACTCTGATGATGATCATGGAAGGTCGAAACGCGTCAGTGCGTTGCAGCTGGCGGTAGTTTTGTTATGTTGTTCGTAGACTGGTTAAATACAATGGGGTTGGTGTTTACTTCAAGCTCGCAAACTTGATTTAAAGCATTGTTACCACCACCCGCGCAATCAATTATTGTTTAATTGTATTGTCTATATATGTATATGTGGCGAAAGCTGCAAAATAGTTAATGTTCGTGACTGCATAGAAATTGTGCAGCCGACATTTCCAGTCAAGTTCAATGTATGCAAGACTGCTAGAGGTGAGAGCCGCATATCTAAATTTGATTTCCATATATATTCAATGCGGTTTGATCCTCGATAGTCAGTTTGCCGTCGTACTCTGATGATGATCATGGAAGGTCGAAACGCGTCAGTGCGTTGCAGCTGGCGGTAGTTTTGTTATGTTGTTCGAAGACTGGTTAAATACAATGGGGTTGGTGTTTACTT
>JAQBSW010012504.1:0-16615 GCA_029291075.1 Eudiplozoon nipponicum
ATATCTAAATTTGATTTCCATTTATATTCAATGCGGTTTGATCCTCGATAGTCAGTTTGCCGTCGTACTCTGATGATGATCAAGGAAGGTCGAAACGCGTCAGTGCGTTGCGGCTGGCGGTAGTTTTGTTATGTTGTTCGACGACTGGTTAAATACAATAAGAATTGTATAGTATAGAAAAAGCAATTAATATAGCAGACCGGTTTCGTCTTTATTTGAAACTCATTGCGTATTGGCCAGAATTTGCCGCGGACATGACTCGAACCTGTGCACGTCTGCTTCGGAATCTGGCACTCTAACCACAGAGCGACTCTGCCGCAGTCTACACACAGTTTTCAATTATATGCTAATTAAAGTAACTCGGTTGATATTTTTTCTTTTGGGTGGAGCTAAAATGGCATCCATTTAGACCCAAAGTTTCAACTAACCATCCTAAATCTCTTGTTAATGACCAGACACTACAATACATGGGGAATTGGTATTGAAATGAACAATTAGATAATTAAACGAATAATTAATATAATCAATAAGGACGAAACCGGCCTATTGGATTAATTGCTTTTTCTACACTATAAAATTATATTGACAAATGTATGTAAATAATAGGTCAGGCTTTTATATCAAGATCGCAACCTTGACTTAATTGATTATTAGTTTTACAATTTTGTGCGACCTGATGAATAACATCTGATTGGTTTCTATTTCAATTACGCAAACATGATTTGAAAAGACAAAAAGGAGTAGTACATTTTATAGTAAAACAAGAATTTAGTAGAAATATGCGCGAACCTTGATTTTTTAAACTGTTACCACTTCCTGCAAAATCAATAATCATTTAATTATATAAATGTTCATTTAAATACCGCTTCCCCACGTTTTGTGATGTCTGCTCAATAATGAGAGATTTGGGAAGGTTAGTTGTAACGTTGGTTCCAAATGGATGTCATATGAACTCCAACTAAAAAAAGACTAACCGAGTTGCATTAATTAGAACATGATATTAAATGGCGTGTAGCATGCCACACTAGTGGCACAGTTAATAGAGTCTTGGAATCGGGAGAATATTTGCCAAAGTTCATATAGTGTCCAAAACAAACTGTGGACAGTATTTGAAGAGTGCCCAATAAAGGCGAAACTGGTTTACTGGACAAACCGCCTTTGTCTCCTGACGAAATATTGAGTTTAAAATGACAATGTACATATAATCTAAATCCTACCATTAGGCTTCAAATCCTTATATATATATATATATATATATATATATATATATATATATATATATATATATATGTGTGTGTGTGTGTGTGTGTGTGTGAACGCTTAACTAAGCACTTGGCCTTAAAGGAAAATACGTCACTTCTACGGGAATTTAATTTAACAATCAACCAATTGGATTTAATTTATCCTGTATCTATTTTAAAGTCCAGGATTTCAGATGCTTATTTATCCGTTGTCGATTAGGTAAGCTAAAAAAGCAACACCGTTTATTTTCTACCTGATCTGTTTTATGACTAAGTCAACCCTTGCCGATATAAATATTTGAGGATAATAATGCTCAGTCGTGAATTTGATTTGTTAGTCTTAGCAAAACACACATACGTAGTTTCATTTCTGAGCGATCAATTACTGCTTCCACTTTTTAATCCATTAATTTCTATTGTTTGTACCTGCACGAGTAATTATTTTAAATGCCCCTTTTTATCACCGGATATGGATTATTTTCAATGATACTTACCTCATTCAATTAAATAATGTTATCCTATTTTCTGCGTTGGAATTACTAGTCTCATTGGAAACCCTGTGGGCATTTATTAAAATTTAGTTATACGCGAGCATGTTTATTGTTTAAATCGACTTGAATATAGGTTTATGCATGGTTTTGGATAGAAGATATGTGAACCTGCTGTTATTTGTGGGTGTGGTGCATTGTCGTGCATGAATCTGCTCTCATGTGGGAAAATTAGTCACTGTAGCCATTAAAACATGCAGGAAATCTAATGTGAGCTGAAATAAATGGCATGCATGCACGCAGGCAGACAGTATTTCATCAATTTGTACAAATGATTGCAAAGAAGAGTAATTGATTTTTTTCCGCCAGTGCTTCTCAGTAGAACCACGAGCTTAATTGACTTCACTTAGTGAGCGAATGATAATTGGAACCTTTATGCAAACGAGACACAATGCTCACACACACAAGTTGCAAATCGCCATTCTTCTACTCGCCAACGATTTATTTTGTGCCACACAACTCAGAAATGATATCCAACATGCCTCTTGGCGGGAATCGAACTGGTACTTATTCACTTAGCTTAGCTGATTAATTTTTTCACGTCGCCAACGTTTTGTATGTCGCTTCACGTTAGAAAACAAATATCACTGAGCCGTTCTAGATTCAGGTGAGCAGCCATTCGTGTAACTTTAAACATAGAGATTTAACTACGCAGTGCAATCTATCATTACATACTGGCATCATAAGAATGGCGGAAGATAAATCCGTGATGATTTGAATCAGAGCCGAACAATTTGTTCCGTACGCCTTTGTATGTGCTTCCATTATAAAACAAACCGTTGCTAACTGTTAAAAGTAAGCTTAAGTTTAACTATTTCATGTTAATCCAAATAACGACTTGTTTTACTCATGAATAAAACTGGTATTTACCATACTTAAACAAAATTTATTTTATTAATACACGCAATGGCCGGCCATAAGTTGATTCATTATGTGAAGTTATGGATGCACTATGAAGAGCTTCTGCAAAAGAAGTTCTGCATCAGTAGGGAATTCTATCCTCACTTATAATGTATTAACACAAAACAAACATTCTGATGAATATTGGCGTATTATAGTGATAACATATTGAATAATAAAAAAGGTCGTTTAAATTTTTAAAAATTTTTGACTAAATTAGAAAAATTGGCTGATTGCATTCCAGTAAACCTAACTTTGACACGCCTTAATTTTCGTATTATTGATAGAAAATCACAATGCATTCAGTATTACTTATTTGAAGATTAGAATCGCATAAATCGGCAAAATGCATTTCGTTGTTGCACGTACATGTCGTTGTACATGTGAGCACTTCGTTTTTTTGTACGCGAATGGAAGTAATCCTTTTCTAGATTCCAGCTTTATGTATGACATCAATGAATATCCGACTCAGACAAACGGGCAATGATATAATTAGACAATCAATGATTGCGCAGGTGATGGTAACAATTCTTTAGATAAAGTTTGCGCGCTCGAAGTAAACACCAATCCCATTGTATTTGACCAGTCGTTGGACAGCATAGCAAAACTAACACCATGATCATCATCAGAGTACGACGGCAATCTGACTAGCAAGAATCGAACCAGAATGCAAATATATGGTAGGCAAAATTAGATATGCGGCTCTCATCTCTAGTAGTCTCGTTTACGTTGTACTTGAATGTAAATACCGGCTGCGCAGTTTCTAAACAGTCACGAACACTGAACATTTACAGCTTTCGTTATATACATACATACATATATATAGGTAATATAATTAAAAAATCAATGATTGCGCGGGTGGTGGTAAAAATTCTTTAAATCAAGTTTGCTATCTACAGTTTATTTTAAACATTTTTCACTATTTTACGGCCAGTTCACTAAAATATATACCCAATTTAACTTACAAATCCTGTTCGTGTTTTGACGAAAGGCCATAGCATTCTACTTAGCGATATTGACGTCTTTGCAGTATTATCAGAAACAAATGGAAGCATAAGCCAGTGGTAAATCTTGGAAATTATATAAACAAATGACTCCTAACAGTATGTTACACGCTACGAGCGAATCCTGGATTTGAAGTTAAAAATAGTCAGTTGAACATTATTTGCATTACACGTAAATTACAGACGAAGCCATGAAAATAATCGTAACCATTGTTCGTAGAATAATGATTTATTTAATTCCCGTTTGAATATAATCGAAGTACTGTCGGTTCAAACATGAAAATTATAACTAGAAAAAAAACCCTGCAATTTGAAGTTAAATGCTTTTCTACCACATAGATATTATTTCAACTTTTGCAAATTGAGCCTGCACTTGAGTTTACTTAACGACAAAAAAATCACTCTATTGTGTCCACTTAGGCAAAAGATTTTGCCGTTTTCTTTTGAATTAACTAAGTACATCATTGACTTCGTACCGAATAATGCATTTTAACGTGTTCACGTTGAATTAAAATGTAGTCGATTGACAATTTCACTCTATAAATTTCAATTACTTAAATCTAGGTGTGATCTTGATATAAATTTTAATCGTTGGGCATAGGATTCATAGATGAATGAATTTCAGTCTGAATAGCAATCATTCAAATGATTGTATTTTTGTACAATTGAGCAACTCGTCATAGGGGTGAATATTTTCAATATTGAGTATGTTTCCTTTTGTACGACTGGCATATATCCTGTGCTCGCAAATTTGGAATAAAGAATAAGAGAGTGCTACACAAACGTAAAGGATGGGCGTTTTTACCTTTATTTAGGTTTTAAATCTATCTAATAAAATGAAAATATATCTTACAGTATATTAGACATCACATACTTATTATAATTAACTGGTTATCTAACACCGTTGTCTACCAGCTTTTTGTACCTGTAGATAACTTTTATTATTGCTTTTTACATTATTTTAATTCAAACAATTTTAAAAGAATCTATTAGAAATTTTAAGTTCAGTAGCTATATTAATAAATTAAGAAACGCCAATTTTGAACTAATTAATCAATCATTGATTAAAGAGGCGGTGATAACCAGTGTATAAATAAAGTTTTTGTACTTGATATAAATATAAATTTACTTTAATATAACCAATGAAAGTACTAACGCATTTTACTCATCTATGTTTATCATCAAAATGCAAACTGCAAACTGAACTAAGAGAATCAGACTGAATTGTGTTAAAAATTTATGGGAAAGCGGAAATGCGTTTCCAATTCCTAATGGTTTTCCATACGTTGTACATGTCCGGTATTTCGATTTGATCCTCGTTAATCAGTTTGCCATCGTGCTCTAGCGATAGCCATGGCAAGTTGAAATGAATTTCAATATGAAATACTCTCAGATAAGTTTAGATAGAAAACCAGTTTTCATAGACGAACTACGTATCAAAGCTTTCGGTTTGAAACAGTAACCCAAATAAAGGCCAAATGAATTATAATTGAAATAAGATCTTAAATAAAATGATGATTGTGCTACTTGAAAAATTTAATTCCATGGAGAGAATCATAATCTCCCATCCTCTAATAGTTGCAAGAGAAACCTTTGAAGTGACCATCAAACTGAAATAGGTTGGAAAACAAATATTGACAATTTTCCATAATTATATAGACAATACAATTACACAATAATTGATTGCGCGGATGGTGTTAAAAATTATTTAAATCAAGCTCGCAAATTTGATTTAAATAATTTTCCATAATTTCATGTCGTTAAATGGCGTGGAAGTCTATTATAAAGGATTGTTTTTGCTTGAATGCTTAATCAACAGTATTTATACGATAGGTTTTTATCCAGATAGTTCGTTTTCATAATTGAAATGATGATAGCTCGGGAAGCATAAATCGCGCCAGAAAGTAAAACTGATTGTAGTTCCCATTAGTTCATAGCATTGTCAGGTACGAATATTATTTGATTGATTGAAAATTAATTTTACACGCAATTGGTTAAATAATATGATAGTGGATTTGATCTTTCACATAAAGAGTGACATATTAGTTGATAGATTAAACGGTTGATCGCATTTTTGGTCATTGATTAACTTGTACGATGAATGCGAAAACCTTTAAACGATTTCGAGTTAAACTTATTACTAAGATGGTCAAGAAGGTACAATATTGATTGATGGAGTAATTAGTTGGGCGATTATGTTATGTGTTGAAAACCGAATGCCCATTTAGCTCTATTGGTAGACTACGTCAATTGAAACGTATTTCTTTATATTGATATTTTAGAACTGTAATATTTCTTGTGATATAATAGAATTGCAAAGTTTTATTTATTTTATCAACAAACACAATTATTAGTGGTTTTCTGTAGTACGCGAATAAGTGTTTGATGTCGGTTATTCTTCAGTTCCCAGTCAACATGACAAGTCTAAAAATTGTACATTCAAGTATCTTTGTTTAATCATTATACGAAAATTTAGCTGTCAAAGCCAATTCGTATCTAGGTAACGACGAACACCGTATGCCAAAATCAATTAGATTAAATTGACTAATTCATCTAATTCAATATGTTCATTGGGTGAAATTCAATTAGTTAGCATAGTAAATAGGCTTAATCGAGGTTGTTACTAGGCACAGATCTGCAACTGAAACAAGTAGTCGAGTTGTACGTGTGAATTGTTGTAAGCTTCAGTTGTTAAATAGGAGACAGTTGGTCAAATTTTCTTTTAAATTTTGTAATTAGCAAACATTAAGGCGAGGTGAGACAGAAGATTGGAAGGAGAGGTGATCGCAAAGCCAGGCTAAACATTAAAAGAACCGATTATACATAATGTTGACTCCTGTACCTAAGAGAGAGAGAGAGAGAGAGTGTCTAAGAGAGAAAGAGAAAGATACAAATAATGCTTTGCGTTTTGGTATAATTAAGAGTGAAAACACGTCAGAAGGAAGAGAACTTGTGATGTCACGCCTTGTAGACAGACGAAAATAAAACAAACGAAAACACACGAAATTAATGGTCTGAACTACGACTGCGCAACGACAAGTTAAACTAAAATTGATTGAAGCACGTCAATTGCTAATGCAATAAGAAAGCGTTGATTGCATTTTCACAATAAGGAAATGATATTGTGGAATAAACCATTTCATAAAGATGTCCTTAAAAGTCAGACAAAATATAAAATAACAGTGCTATTTTTTTACTTAAAATACTACTACTGCTATTTATTCTTCTACTATTACCAAACTACAGTTACTATAATACAACATTTACAAAGATTAAATCAACCACAAAATTACGGCTACTAATACGAAATTGCTAATACTACTACTAATGCTAATGATACTGCTAATAATACTGATTCTACTAATACTACTACTAATACCACTAGAGTTGTTATTACTACTACTACTACTACTCCTACTCCTACTCCTACTACTACTACTACTACTGATACAACTACAACTAATACTACTTCTACCACTACTACTACAACTACTGCTACTGCTACTACTACTATACTACTACTTCAACTACTCATACTACTACTAATACTACTACCACTACTACTACTACTATTACTACTACTACTACAACTACTGCTGCTACGACAACTACGACTACTAATACTACTAGCACTAATACTTCTACTACTAAAACTATTACTACTAATACTACTACTACTATTACTGATGCTCATACTACTACTATTACAATTGGTATTACTATTACTAATGCTAGTACTGATAATATTAATACTGTTTCTGTTGCTGCTACTAAGACTGATACCATTATTACTACTGCTACTACTAATACTTCTACTACTGATACCATTACTATCAATGCTACTGCTACACCTTCTGATATAACAACTTTTGCTACTAATTTTACTGCTGCTACTTCTACTACTACTACAAAGATATACTACCTCCACTACTTATGTTATTACTATAAATTATAGATAATATTATTATTAATGTCAATCTTTTTACTGTTATTTGTTTACGTCGAAAACTGGAAGCAATTGCTAAAATGATATTCCACTGTATATATAAAAAGACATATGTGTGCCAACGTAAATTACAGGAAATTTGCCTATAAACGACTAAAATTATAATGTCAAGTTGAACGAGACAGTTGAACGAGAAGAGTCAAGTAACGTTTGCAACAAATGAATTATAAAATCCGAATATTAATAGGAATAATAATACCGTAACTAATTATGCTATTGTTACTATTATTACTACTTATAATAATTTTAATGCTATTACCATTAAAATTACTTATTCTACTACTACTAATACGACTATCGCTACAACATCAACAACTAATACTACTACTAATAATAGTAACACTAACAATAATATTAATAATATTACTAATAATAATTATGATAAAATTATAATTTTAGTAGTGTTACTAATGTTACAATATAAGCAATATTTTTTTTGCGTTATGTGACAATATTTGCACTTAAAACTTTGTATTAGTAGCATGTACAGAAAAGAAACTTTATTATTCTCAGGTTGAACTTAATATTTTAACACAAAAACATGCCCTATTGCATTTGCTGGCTAAGACGTATAGCACAGCCGTATCGAATCCATTAATGCCCGTATTCGCATGCAGACGTCTTGAATTTAAAATATCTCCCTTTAAACAATCTATTTCAACTACCTTTTGCCCAGTTCTTTTACGTTTAATTACTGCTAAAACTGACCTAATTCTGACGTAAATACTTTCTCGTCAACCGGCTCTTTCTCTCTCATTCTCATTCAGTGGGTCAAAAATTCAGTATGTGGGCTTAACTACTTCAATTCCGTTTTCGGGTACTTTCAGCTGTTACCTTCTGGGAAAAGTGATGAGAGGAATATACGAAGCGGCTAACTTCGGTAAGTGCCATTTACACCGCCATCATATATGTATCTGTGCCTACCAAAGTCTCCATCTCTAATTTTACATTATCACTCTCTCCCTCGCGCTCTATATCTCGCGTTTGCCCTATGATTAGGCATAGAAACAGAATTCGAACCGCAACATTTCTTCGTTAAGCCATGGAATGATGTTGCTATTTCATATATTTAAATTCTTACGCTCAAGCTTTTATACCCTTAGCCAGACTCACCGAAATTCGTCATTAAAACTTCGCGTACATATGGTTCCCTTTTCAAAGTATGCCTATATATATATATATATATATATATATATAAATTTTTCAGTACAAAACATTGATTAGTCGAAGATAGATTAATTTGTGAATGTACGAGCTAAGATCATGAAAATTTACTTTCGCTTAAGATTAGCATCACAAAAACATAAACTACACGTTGGGTATAAATGGTTTTCTGATTGATTTAGTGAAGCTTGTTGAGTTTGTTATTTAGTATTATATATATATATATATATATATATATATATATATATATATATGCGTATGTGTAGTTAATTAAAGTATACTGCTGGGATTTGTTCAAGTTTATGTACAATAGGCAAAACATTCTTTGATCCCCATGCATCTCCAAAATTATCCATTCTCCTGTTAGATTTTACTTAATAAATTTTAATGGTGTTTGGTTGATCATAATCCTGGCTTCTCCTGTTGAGTATTCAAATTATAGAGGATTACTCTACATTAGATAAATTGAAATTTGAAATGCATAAATATTGATTATTAGTTTAAAACGTATGTAAATTACAGGAAATGTGATAACTGATATCGATCGAGACCAGGGTGTATGGATTTACTGGAGTAACAGGTGTTCAGAAATAGTTGTAATTATTATTTTCGGTGAAATATAGCATACATTGATATCCATCATGTTAGTACCTAGTAACTTTTCGGTGCTATAATGTTGGTATCGGTTACTGACACAATAGCCATAGTGTTAGTATCCTTTACAGACTCGGTATATATATCATATAGAGTGAGTTAACGTTGAAGTCGTATTGTCGAGACTTTATATATTGTTAGCTTCACTACTGCAGGTTTACACATTTGTCTAGGAGATTGTACCGTCCTATTATCCCACATTCCTCACCGAAATATATAGTGGTTAAAGGGCGTAACACCGGCTCCTACTGATGAGTCGCCAGTAAGCACGAAACGAATGTGCATGAGATTATACTTTCCGTTCATGCTACCTTTGGTTTATCCTTCTGGTCACAACTGAACTAATTTTTTACTAGGTTCGCAACACCTAAAACATGCCAACATAACAAACCTACCGTCAGACACACGCACTGAGGCGTTTCGACCTACAATGATTACCATCAGCGTACGAGAGCAAATGAACAAAAAACCTGGAAGGAACCAAGTCATATATAAACAACTATTACATGATTGATTTAAGTCTACTGTTGTCCGGGTGCTGGAGGACACCATGTGGCGCACCGCCTTACACCAGGTCTAACGTTTGTGCTACTTAAGTATAATATTGTCTGCACTGCTATCCAGCAGTCGTTCTTTTCTTTACTTTGTAGAGATTAAGTCGGGGTAAAACAGCTCATTTTCTGTCGTCTAAGCTGCAATCTGTGAGACCATATTCAGATACAGCTAAATTGCAACGTCAAATAAGGTTTTTGGCATTGATTTTACAAGAAGTATTTAAGCGGTCTGTACAAAGTCAGATGTTTACAGGGATCAATTTAGATAAACAAGCATCAGCTCTTGAACTAAGGACAACGCCGACGTCTCAATTACCGTATTGAGAAAACTCCGTGGAAACAGGGGTTCGAAGTCAATAACGCATAGATAAGGATGGTGCACTTAGCTATGCAATGTTCGTAGGATCCAGCATTCTGGTTTCGAATACGCAACATACATCGATTTTTAATTTATCAAAGGTACGTGGGAGCTCATAGCTGTCCAGTTTGTTCCGATATTCGCACATGAAATGCATGGACTCTAAAATCTAGCCTAGGTTTAATGAATGATAATTTGCTTGAACTACAGTCGATTTTTTGTTATTCCTAAATCGAGCTTAGTGATATGATAAATATCAATCAAGTTCATAGCATCTAAAAGAACGCTGTTGTTAGATTGAGAAGAGATATTAAGGAAAAGATGCAGAATCGCAGATGGTGTCTTTAGTGGCTTGATTTCGCTTACCCACCTTGCACGATAGTAGTGACTCATTTTGTCATGCATGACGGCTGATGCATTATGGATTCATTATAGTTCATGATTATATATGGGCTATAGAAGAACACCATGTCGACCATTCATGATGTAGATGGTTTGCATTCAGTTTCCATTCTTTTAAATAGTGTGCCAATCAAGACTGATAAGCACTATCTACCCAGATGTCAGTAGCCAACGATTTCTTAAGAAATTACCTGATCTGCATTTTGACCAACGCAGCTTTCATTGTTCCAGTAATTTTCTTTTAATAAAACATTTCGGCCCATCTTACCGTAGGCCTTCATGAGTTGCATCTCACGAAACAAATGAAGCAAGACACTAATTTGTTGACGACTGGCAGCAGAGAGTTGTTCAGTACAATCTTAGTCTAAGATCAAAATTTTCTATAACGGCCCCTCACGGATTGCATTGGGCGGGCGCTTCGTGAGCGCAGTTAATGGCTCTGGAGAGCTCGTCCTATTTTTTTTTACTCAAATATCAGTGTATTCCGAGCCAACAAGTCTTCAATTATCATCCCAAAAGTATTACGAAAGCATAATTAAACATTGTATCACCACTGACAAATCCTTTTCAAAAGCCGGAGCCAATCACAAAAGGTTCAAAAGCCCTTACTTGTGTAAAAAACGAATAGACGCAATAACAGATGTCGAGCTAACGACCAACGTTGGCCGGAAAGCCGCCATGAAGTATAGTTTGCAACACACTCACGCTAGATAAATCCGCGAGTAGTTGAGTAGTCTAGGAAAAAACAACGGTGGGCTGCCGAAAGTGGTGGAGTAACTCGAGTGTGTCGGAGTGCAAGTAGTTTGTCCACACATCACATGCTCGATCGAAACTCTGCCTGGATTTACCTAGCTACCTATTTTTCTCTTCGCTAATCCCTTTGAGGATAGTAGCAGCGAACAGCTACCATACAATACATAGCAAACGGATACAACGATAGTTGGCAAGAGTGTTGTGCACAGTTTGTGATGGAAACAACGACAGCGCTGTTCTTCCAATTATGTCTCTTGAATGGAAACTTTTATTCACAATTAAGGCTATTTTATCACGCTGCATCGTACCTTCATTAACCAAGAATTCTAAATTGATGAAAATCTATGAGTCTATTGACAAACGGTATTCAATAGAAAAGCCTGGTCATCTACGTCCTATTGGCAATGCTTCATCGGACCTCGCTGAGCGAAGATGCAGACCTCCATTTATATATTTATATGGTGTTCAATATTCTCCTTCAAAATATGCGATACTAAATCAAGCATTTAAAATAAAAGGTTAAAATTCATTGCTCTAAAGTGAATAAATCAATTTACGACCGCTAGACTTCAATTATGGATTTTGTACCGTCTTCAATTTTTCGGCTTATTGTTTAACAACGACATGAACAATTATCAACTTGCAAAATTACGCATTACAAAAATAATTTTTTTATTATACAAACCGATGTACTACGCAATGACGTGGACTGTTGTCTGTGATGTCAAATGAATTTGTTATTATTATTATTATACTAGAAGACCATTAAGTATTAATAAATGTAATTGACAAGGTAACTACCACAGAATTAGTGCATATTCCACCAAGGCCCATTGTGCTCCATTTACTAATGATTAATTAACAGTGTATGTTATTCTAATTTCATACACTTTGATAGAGGTTCTACTCATTGTTAAATTTACGTAAATAAAACCACTATAAGTTAATACGCCTACACAATTTAGGAAATATAAATAAACATGTAGAATTAAAATAAACATTACGTTAAATAAGCACAAATGAGTTGCGAGTAACTCTCTCAGATCTGTCAAATTTAATGACAAATTAATAATCAAATATGTATAAAATTTACCGCTCTATCGGGTAGATCGCATTTGTTGCCAATTAAAACAAATGGAAAGTTTTCAGGGTCCCTGGGGCTAGCTTGAATTAGAAATTCATCTTTCCATGAATCTAATGTTTTAAATGTGTTTGGCATCTGAACATCATATACCAAAACACAACAATCCGCACCACGATAAAAGGCAACGCCTAGCGACTGAAATCGCTCCTGCCCAGCTGTATCCCATAATTGCAAAGTTGCGACACGATCTTCCACAACAGTTTCTTTCGTCATAAAATCAGCACCAATGGTCGCTTTATATTGATTGCTAAATTTTTTATTGACATATTGATTCATTAAAGATGTTTTACCAACCCTATTAATAGAGAAAAACATTAAACATACCCACTATCTCCTAAAATTATAACTTTCAAAATGTGTTTCTTTCTCATTGCCATCTTATCCACTATTAAGAGTTTAGAAGAATCAGGTGATCTCGTGAGTATGGCTAACTAAGCATAAATTTTATAAATAAGGCAAAAATGTATAAAGGAAGATCAATAATACAAGCTAATCATGTTTACTGCAAGCAACATCATTCATAGAAAAATATCTATAAAGTAAAAAAATTCACTTTTATCTTAGATTTCAAATTCCTTTAAATTTAATATGACCGAAATAATTAATAATAATTGCATTCATACAAAGCCATGCATTTCAAAAAACGCATATATATAACACTCTATTGTAAACGCCTGTAACGACACAAATCAATCGCCGACATATTGCGTAAATTAAATTCAAATTTATTTACGTTGCACCAATGAAAAAAAAGAAAATTGCCGTTTAACCACGTTTAACCACGTTTAACCAATAGTATGCAAGTACACATGTTGCATGCTATTTAAGCACGGTAATTTACCATGCAAGTCAGTTGTGGCATTTGCCTTCTACCTGCTTCACGCGTGTGCGTTCTGTCGGCTGTCAATACGTGTGCGCTCTGTCGGCTGTCAATACGTGTGCGCTCTGTCGGCTGTCAATACCTACGCTGGTGATTTGATAGTTTTACCAACAACTAACTACATCCGTGACTCATCTTGTTGCGGGATACCGGAGAGACGAGCCAATTGAGTGCAGGACCTGCAGGACACCATACACAACGCGATTACAGCTCAACTACGGGAGCGACAACTCAACCAGAGTCCACCCAAGGCTCTAGGACATCTTCAACTCTGAAGACTTCAAGCGAACGCATTACCAGGCCCTCTTAAGGGCCCCCATATCAGTAACTAATCTCTATTCAGAGCACCTTAACCGAGTTTGTAACGTCGTACGGCATTTACTTGAAGCCGGGGCGTTTACACGCCCCTGGCTGTTGTTCCTTTTGTTGTCAAGTTGTAATCACGATGTGGAAAACTTCGTTCAGGTTCTGCAATTAATTGGCTCGTCTCGCTGGTTGTACCAAAACAAGATGAGTCACGGATGTCATATCTAGATGACATTATGGTATTCAGTCCAGATCTAGAATCTCATGCGAAACATCTACCAAATGTCCTCTCACGCTTATCCAACCACGGACTCAAGATCAACTGTGACAAGACGCAGATTGCAACTTCATCCGTCGACTTCTTAGGGCATCGTATCACGGCCCAAGGTATTCAACAGTTGCCGTCAAAGACGAATTCAATCAAGAATATCAAGTCACCAAGGACTTTGAGCGATTTGCAGAAAATCCTGGGAGTACTAAACTATTATCGCAAGTTCCTTCCAGGCCTTTCAAAACAACTTTATCCTTTGTGCAGGCACCTGCGGAACCGAAAAGGAGTTAGCAAGAATTCCATCATTGCTTGGTCATCCGAAGACGAGGAATTACTTCGACTTGCAATCAACTCGTTAGCAAATGCCACAATGCTAACGCATCCAGATTTTGAAAAGCCATTTCTACTCACGACAGATGCTTCTGAATTCGCTATTGGAGCCACTTTGGAACAAGAGATCGACGGAGTTCGGAAGCCTATCAGTTTCTACTCGCGTACTCTCCAACCAGTAGGAACGAGATACGAAACTTTCCGTAGAGAACTTCTGGCCATCCACGACGCAGTGCGCCATTTTATCAGCATCATTGGCAGTAGCAGATTTGTTGTTTTCACAGATCATGCACCACTAGTTAGCGCACTTCGAAACGCAACTTCATCTATCGCCAAGTACCCTGCCAGAGTGGAAAGACAGCTTTCTCGTCTAAGCGAATGGCAATTTGACGTCTTTCACGTGAAGGGCAAACAGAACTTCATTGCAGATGCCCTGTCTAGGCCAGACGTCTCTACAACCACCTTCGCCGTCACCATTCACTGTCAACTCCGTGGCACTCAGTGAACCTGCACAAACGCCAACTCTCCTGCGAACTGAACAACGCGGTGACATTCACATTCAAAGATCAATAGCCCGTCACCCAACCAAGTTCATATGCCGTCTGTGGGAAGGCTTACCAATTGTTCACTTCACGGGTACGCAGCCCAACAAGCCAGTTCTGCCGACCAGCCTTCAGAGGAAGGTTTTCGATTCAATTCACTCAATTTCTCACCCAGGAAGCCAAGCGACTGTCCGACTTCTTACAGATCGTTTCTGGGGTCACAGACTTACGCAGAATGTTAAACGATGGGTCTCAGAGTGTGCTATTTGTCAGAAAAACAAGATCACACGACACACTCGTTCTAAGTTGCAACATTTTCGGTCTACTTCTCGCCTAGCCATCGTCCACATCGACATAGTTCATCTGACAAAGGTTCAAGGTTTCAGCTACCTTCTAACTATGATTGATAGATTTACACGGTGGCCTGTGGCATTACCTCTTGGCACCATTTCTGCAGACGAAGTAACTAACGGTTTTATCTCTGCATGGATATCCAATTATGGTGTTCCCAATGAGGTCATCACGGACAGAGGCACTTGCTTCTCATCTGATCGTTTCAAAACCATCTTGCGGTACATGGGATGCATCTTACGCCAGACGACTGCCTACCATCCCCAAGCTAATGGCATGGTAGAGAGAATGCATAGGGAACTCAAAGCAGCTTTAGCATCCTCGTCCATTAATGGCAACTGGGTCGATGCACTACCTGTAGTTCTGCTGGCCATGCGTTCTCGTACTCGAGAATCCATTAAAACGTCTGCGTCACAACTCTTGTATGGCATGGATCTACGCCTGCCTAGTCAGCTCTCACGTCTACTACCGGCACAAGATGACCCACAAAACGAAGCTACCTGCCTTGGACTTCATTTCGGTAACATGTCCGAACAGCAGCCGAGACACACGCCTCGTCCAGTCTTCGTTCACCCACAGCTCCACAGCTGCAAGAGAGTACTCGTTCGCAACAATAATGCTTTTGCACCACTACAACCCAAGTATCGCGGTCCTTACCCGATTTTACAAAAACAGCCAAAATACTTCATCATTATGCAAGGCGCTACACCGACATCAGTAAGCATAGACAGGTTAAAACCGTTTATCAAACCACCTGATCCTGAGAGCGTTCAACCTTCTACACACGTCTCAGGCTCCGTCTGCCCACAATCTCAACCTGCTTTGTATAACGCGTAATTAATTTTTTTAAACATTAACATTTAACTATAAAATTTTTTTTAACCTTACGTTAATTTTTAGTATTTGTCTCACGTGGCATAACCAGCTGTTCTTAGCTAACAATTGTGTAGCATTTTTGAACAGTTCTTTGGTATTATGCCATCTCTGAGGCAATGTTCGTGTACATATTTTTATGAGATTACCTTTGATTTTAATGTATATATATTTTACATTATAATGTATTTCTCACACATGACATTACACTGCCTATTTTGGTATGACCAGCTACTTAGAGTTAACGCTTTCGTGTAGCAACACTAAGTAGTGATCAGCTTCATATCATGGTACAGGCCACTTTCAATGCATATCTCAACTTTTACTATTTCAG
>JAQBSW010012505.1:0-16609 GCA_029291075.1 Eudiplozoon nipponicum
GACTGAGAAATAATCTGTTACATGTAATTAACATGTAACAGAAATTCTAATGAAACTAAAATGATGACTGTCATTTCCTAAATGCACACGTCAGACATATTTTTACACGTACTATCCTAAATGAAGTAATTACGAGTGGCGTCCCGGTGAGTAGGGGGCAAGATACTGTGAATACAGTAAATAATTTAGAGTTAGCAAAATTAAATTAGAAAAGGAAAAGTATTTTACTAGGGTGGATAGTTAAAATAAAATAAAAGGGAGTCCTAAAAGAAATTGAAAATTGTCTGATAAAGAAAGACGCAAACATAAATGTTTGTTAAAAGGTGCTACACTAACAACTGTACGTAAGATAGCAGATAAAATAAGATAACAAGTAATCAAGGATGAAATAATAAGATAATCAGAAAATAAATTAGGCGATATTGAATTACTCACCCTCCACCTCTGTATGTTAATATCAGTCAGGTGTTCTTATTCTTTTACCTGAGCGAGTTTGTGATTCTGATTCGTGCAATCTTCGTTTTCTACCATTATTAAGTGCTGTATTTCAAATAGGACCTAGTGATTTTTCTACGGCTGTTTCATTCATTATGTCATTTCTCGATTTAATTTCGATGGATTCTCTAATCAGTCTAGTCGATCTGCTACGACTACAAATTGATATACGTCTGCACCCATCCCAATTAATTGTGTGTCCTGTCTCTACTGTATGGCGTACAAGATCTGATCTATTAACATGGGCATACTTGCATGCGGTTTTATGTTCCCCTCTTCTTATCTTAATTGGGCGCATGGTTTCACCCACATACATCAGGTTACAGTCGTTACATGGAATTTCATATACTCCTGATGTGTCTAACGGTTCTATTTTTTCCTTTTGGTTGGGCAGTTTAATACCTAGGGTAAGGGTCTGTTTTAAAATAGTACGTATATTGTATTTTGATGCTACCATTTTTATTTTCCTACTTAGTTTAGAGTCAGGTATAACCATTACCCTCCGGTCATCTTTTAATTTATTTGACTTCACGTACTTCCAGTCATGATTAAATTTACTTATAACGCTCATTATAGTTGCTTCAATTAACTTTAGAGGATACCCATTAGCACTGAATATTTCTCGCAGTCTCCCTAATTCAATCTCTCTATGTTTATTATCTGTTAATCTTAAGCTTCTTATTATCATCGATTTTAAGATACCGATTTTCATTCTATATTGATGATTTGAATCGAAATTAAGAAGGATACCTGAGTAAGTATCCTTCCCATAAACATCCCGTTCTAGTTTTGTAACATTTCTAATTAACATGACATCCAGAAATGGAAATTCGCCACATGATTCTTTTTCAATTTTAAATTTCAGCTCGCTCACTTGATATGCTATGCTTAAGAAATTTATCACTTGATCCTCCCCATGATTCCAAATAACAAATATATCATCCAATTATCGTACATACAATTTTGGATTTAGGGGTGTTATATCCAGGAGGGTTTTCTCCATGTAATGCATGAAGATATTAGCTATTGGAACCTACGTGATAAAATTAAAATATTTGAACACAAATACTAATTTATAATTAGAGAGAGTGGAGAATAAAAAAGAAAATATTAATTTCATGCACAACGAGAAAGATATAAAAAATAGGAGACAAAATGTTTATAAATCTTCAAATTAAAAGATGAATTTATTTGTTATAAAATAAATAGATGGATAAAAATATGTTTAACGTTTAGAAAATTTATACCAGGGTTTTAAGACAGATGATTTTTAAATGTTTAATAATGAAATAAGTATGGAAACTTGTAACTAAATTGAGGCTAGACGATCAAAATTGCCAAAAAGTTTATTGACAAAACCTAAAATAATGAAAAGATGGTCATTTGAAGATGCAAATTTACAAAAAAAATTATAAGTTCCAAATTTATATGGAATAACAGCCAGATAGATATTTAGATTCATAGATAGAGAACTTGATAGATTGACAAGTAAACTGAAACGCGATAATATTAATAAATTATCGACTTAGAATTTATATATATATATATATATATATATATATATATATATATATATATATATATATATGCATATATATATATAGGTGGATCGACAGATGAATAGATGGAAAGATAGAAGATATCGGAATAGAGAAATAGTTAAAAGGATAGATAAATATTCGGATATGTATTAAGAAAATAATTTTAATGACATAGGGCTAGATATATAAAATAAACATTAAATTCGACGGATATACAGAAGTAAAGGTAGACGAATAGACACATTTATACAGATAAATATGTAGAAAGATGCACGGATCGACATAAATGTAGGAATTAAAAGAACACCACACCGCTGATCTATAGGATAATCAAAAATACTAGATATATATATATATATATATATATATATATATACATATGATACAAATATAAACAAATATAGATATAAAGATGGATATATATATTGCTAAATAAAAAAGGAAAGATATATTGTTAATATTATAAATATATGCATTATTTTATAGTTACATTGACAGATAAATATGTAGACATAAGGATATATATATCGATAATACATTGCTAAATTGATCGCAGAAGGCAAGATAGATAGATATAAAAATTGATAGATAGTTATATAATTATATAATTGGACATATAGATGGATGGATAAAGAAATAAATAAGAGTATGGGTACAAAGTAAGATTAGTAGATATATAAATAATCATTATACATATTCACAACTAGCTAAAACAAAAATATATTTGGAAGGGTAGACAGATAAATTGATAGTATGTATTAGGTGTTGTGAACCTAGTAACAAATTAGTTCAGTTGTGACCAGAAGGATAAACCAAAGGCAGCATTAATAGAGTGAGACTATTGTAAATACTGGCGACTCGTCAGGAGTTGATACGTCTTAATCATCATATTTGGCTCAAGAACGTAGGATAACAGGATCTATACAATCTCCCATTATCCCACATCTGACCAAAATATAGTGATTGAAGGGCGTACTCACTCTACCGATGAGTCGCCAAAGTAACGAAACGAATGTGCATAAGATTATACCTGAAAGAGTTTCCGATGCGGAACTGAATAATTATACCCTTCCGTTCATTCTGCCTTTGGTTTATCCCTTCCATCACAACTGAACTAATTTGTTACTACGTCTGCAACACCACAAATACTCTGGTACATATATTAGTTCTCCACAACAAACAGTATTTCACAGAGATAGGTAGAAAAAAAATTTATAAATATATGGGAGATATATAATAATTTACGTAGATATTTAATAGATTAATGGATGTACATATAGATACAGATAAGTAAATAGATAGAAAGTTAGATATTACGATAGTTAGAAAGATAGATAGATATATATATATTTTATATATATATATATATATATATATATATACATATTACATAAAGTATGCCTAAAAGAAGATGAAAGAAAAGGACGAAAGGAAGTCTGACAAAAATAATATATATATACATATATATATATATATATATATATATATATGAATGTACATATATGGAGGGATAGTTAGATATATAGATAGACAGACTGATGGTTATGAATAAATAATCTCGGTGATAGGAGGATTAAATGGTGAATAGATAGGCGAATGCCTAGATTTATGTATGGTTGAATAGATGTATGCATGGTCGGTTTTATAAATGATTAGATAGTTGAATAGACTATTTAGCCGTCGGCTATTTCAGTGCTTCTAATGCTTCAAATGATTTCTTGTTTTAATGTTATAATCAGACAGAGGCCGAGACTGTGTTTTTGTTATATTATCGTTCTCACTGCTATTATTAATAGTATTTGCTATATATTTTCGATCTAGATAGATGTGGCATTCATATTTATGCATTTCTTTGAGGGCGAGGGAACTATCCTTTTATTCAAGATGTAATAAGTGAGAAAATTTTTCGATCATGTTAAATTTACCATCAGTTATATTTTCCTGTATACATACTCAACTTCTTCTCTCAGCAAAAAGCAAAAATAAACTATTGCACGCTCTGTGCTCAGGTTAGAGCGTATAACTACAAATTGACCGTTTAAATTAAGGTTAGCTAATGATTATTAGGTCAACTCCAGTTGTCATTCAATCATATACTGTTGTTAAAATGTGGGACAGAAATGCGAAAATTAGTTTTTAACGTCCATCAAACTTGCCTACGCGCGAATTGCCAGAGGACACTTTAAACGCATGAAACATGGCCAAAGTTCAAATGTGAAATTGAGCAATAAATAATTTCCTGAATGGAGACAGATAAATGATCTAATTACACACGGTAAGATGGTATAAATATATGTGATTGGTGCTTACCTTAAGTTCACAAATTTCATATTATTAATTATACTTTACGGTGGCACTTGTTGTGAAGTATGCCAAAAAGCCAACGAAGAGATTCCAGTTTTGTTAACAGGTATAATAAAACAACAAAAGGATCGGCAAATTATTTTTTTTTCAGCTAGAAAGCAGGCATCCAGACATTTTCTTAATTTGCGAAGCTGAGGACTATGCGCAGAGAAACAAGAACACCACAATAACATTGCTGTTCTCTCCTATTATATCGCATGTGGGAATTTTACTAACACTCGGTTAACAACTACTCCGTCAAAATTGTCTTCACCTGATGAAAGGAATTAGTTCTCATCTCCACCTCGCATTCCACGAGAAATTGTTTAATCAAACTGTGGTGAAGTGTTCCAACCATGAAAATCAGATCACTGTGGTGAAAATTTTCATTCGTTGATAGTGTGATTGCTGGCGTATTATCTTTGACTTTTGGCACTAGCCAATGTTGCTTTTCATGGAGAATATTACTGGAGAGATAAAGCGTGATGATATGTAAGTATAGTAAATTTATAGTTAAACATTGTTACATACTATCATGGCATAGGCATTATTGATATTTGTTAAATATACAATTTCACAGTACGAAATTTAGTAACATAATTATATAGATGATGTAGAATCAGCTGACATAACGATATTTCGGCTTATGTTTGCGTGAACATTCTTCATAGCTCCAACAACGAAAATAGTATTTAAAATAAACATGTTGCGCGAAAATAGTAAATCAAATATTAATATATTGTGTGTTGCAGATAGCTAATATATATGCAACTGTGTATTAGGTGTTGCGTACCCAGTGACAAGTTAGTTGAAATTGGACCAGAAGGATTCACCAGATACGGCATGAACAAAAGGTGCAATCATATGTACACATGCGTTTTTTTGCATCCTGGTGACTAATTATTATGAGCCGTCACCACGCCTTATACCCACTGCATTGTTGGTCAAGGAATGTGGGACGTAAACTGTGAAATCTCCTTTACGAATACGTATTCAAGCAGCAATGGAGTTAATGTCATATAAAGATTTACAAGTCAATTCATTGCGTATTATATATATCGGGAATGCAAACTGTACGAATACTACAGTTGGTCGGGTGGTACATTGTGCCAACAGAATGAATTTCAAGATATACTACATTTCACAAAAATGTGCTCCGATGATGAACGCAGACAGTCTAAACGTGTGACCAAAGGTAGATTTTTTTCTATTGTGCTACCGGTTAGTTCCAATTAAAAAATCAATAAATGCGCGGGTGAGGGTTACAATTCGTTAAATCAAGTTAGCTAGCTTGAATTAAACACCAATCCAATTGCATTTAACCAGTCGTCGAACAACAAAATATGTCAAAAGTAGTAAAAAGTTAATAGTCGTGACTGCACGGAAACTGTGCAGCCGACATTTCCAGTCAAGTACAATATATGCAAGACAACCAGAGGTGAGAGCGGCATATCTCATTTTGCTCTACATATAAATACATTGTAGTTTGATCCTTGCTAGTCAGTTTGCCGTTGTACTCTGATGATGGATATGGAAAGTCAAAATTCGTCAGTACGTGAGATTGATGCCTGATTCCTTAGCAGACGTGTCCAGGTTTGAGCCTTTCCGCGGAAAATTCTTGACAGTACCTGATGAGTTTCCAAAAAAGTCTAAATCAGTCTACTTGATGAATTGTCTATTCTATACTGTAAAGTACTTAGTTTATACTGACACATGTATGTACATAAAGGGTCAGAAGTTTATATCTTTATCTTTCACGCTCTATTCATAGGGAACTTCCCATAAATATCTATTTATTTAAAAATTATATTGCTTTGATTCTATCTCATTTGTGTCATTTTCATTTATTTAATTAAATATTTGCAAAACTCATTAACTCAGTCTTACTAGACGTCATATTTTTAAAATTAATCTTTCGATCTCATACACACCAATATAAATATAAATATTAATTACTTCATTAAATTAATTTTGAGTATATATGATATTATATTATTGTAAATATAAATTTACAATGATAATTTTTTCCGTTTAATTTTGTATAATTGTTTATTAATATTTATCTATTTAAAATCGGAGACAATGATGTGCGAATCTTTACCATTGACATTAAATAGCTTCTACATTACCAATTTGTTACAACTTGCAGGTAACATTTTCTCATTAATATTCGTTACTGCACACCTAGATACACGGTTCCTGTTTGTTTAAGTCTGATCTTTTTGATGCTGCTTAATACAGCTTAAATACAATATCTATAAGTAATAAATGTCCTACTACAACTTTAAGACGTGAGAATCATTTTAACTCGCCCAGCCTTATTCTATCCTGATTTACATAATCACCGTCAAATTTTAATATTCATGTTAAGTCTAACAGTATTTAGCTAAATACCTACAATACCATGGAGAAACCAATTTTCGGTTTTAAAATTTATTTCGCTATAAATTTAAAATAATGACATGATAATACAATACCAATATTGTAAAAAATGAAAAATTGCGAAAATGATTTTATCAAAATTATCTAATCAGTATTTTAAATAACACAGGTTGAATTCCAATAGCTCCGTTTCTTGAAACTTTTTCAACGGCTATTGGCGACGACCTTCTTCTGTTCACCCATCATCAATATAATATAATAAAAGAAACTGAGGCAAGTGCGATATTTTCTCTAGCCATATTAAGGCCAGTCTGGAATATAAATGATACGGCAAGAGGAAATGTCGCACTTGCCTCACGTGTTTCTTTTTAAAACTAATGATGATAAGTTAACTGGAGATAGCGGCCGACAATGACCATAGAAATATTTTCAAAAGACGAACAACTGGAATTCAGCCTGTGTTAGTCCAAACCCAGATCAGGTAATTTAAAAAAATCGTTTATATCTCTAACTTTTTTGTATGCGTGTACTGATAATGTATATTATACGAGTTCAAATATGTGGTGTCGGTGTGTGTGTGTAGGATGTGTGGGCGAATGTGTGTGTGTGTGTTCGCGCGTGTGTATTTTTTATTTTCCATTTTCTAAAAGTTTCGATATTTGGAAGTCACGACTTTCAAATAAACTAGAGAGCATAGGGCACTAGTTAGCAAGACCACATGACACAATGTTAGTTTTCCTCGGTGCGAACTCTCTAAGCACATGATTTCATTTATGCATGATTGAGTGTTGAATCCTATCATCACGACCTGCTAAACTATATTGGCTTTTGTTTCAGCCTCGTCATATTTACTGGCTTAACAAGTTACATTAAATAAAAAAGGATGAAAGACTAAAATTTTTTGTATTATTTCAAAATCATATGCCAAGTGTTTGCATTTTACGTGTGTTTCGACAAGTTGAGACGTGACAAACAAAAGTGAGGCAAACTTATACTACCGAGGATTATTACTTTGATCTTTTATGATGATAATTGTTTCCTACATAATAACCAATGGTGAGTTATAATGGTTCCAATATATAAAAACAGCTTTTAAACGTATATTTAGCAGATTCAGAATTAATATTTGGAATTACAATTAAATTTAAAAACTTAATGATAATCCATTTCTTTCAGTAAGTCTTAAAAACAATTAAACAAAAATCTATATATTTCTCTCGCAATCTACACGTCAAAATATTGATCACTCTATTTCTATCTCGATGTATACTTTGACCAAAACAACTAACATGATATGTATGCAAGCACGTAAATATAAATATAATATAGAGTTAATGCAGTCTCTTGGTGACCCCGCAATCAAACATTTGAATAGATGGAATGGATATGGAATAGGAGTTTACAAGATAGCTCAGATAGTCAGCAGCAAAGCTGGGGTCATCCGAGACCGAAGAGTTGATGCTTTCTATTTTTGACTTATGGAACAATCGGTTAATGGTGAATGAGAATTTCTGAAGAGATTTATGAGCCGTTCGAAAATGTTTTTCAACGTAGAGCGCTTGCCTGATGATAATTGAAAATATGATCATCAATTCGTTGGGGCGGGAGAGCGCGGGCAATTGGCAAGTTGCGAAATCTTGTGCCCGATTTTTGTGCGCCTTAAATAACGCGCTTATATTGTTCGTCGTGCGTATTTACTGGATAAATTTGGCAGATGTAGCGGGAACATAACGCATCATGGACTTGGGAAATGCACGATGATTAATTGTTGGAGATGATTAATTCTCTCTAGACAAATGCGTCACAGAGTCCGCTAAACTCGTCCAATCAATGAAACTTCTAGGGAAGAAGATTGGAGATCGATAATAAAGGATATCGGGCAGTGTTCTATATTAGAGGTAATCTACCGACATTAGACATCGGCCACATTTCTGTAAGAGAAGACGCTTTTGAGTGGATTGTTTACTTGAGTAGGAAAATGCACAAAAGCCGATGCGACGGATGGTTATCTGATGTTAAATTTTACCAATTAGCAAGAGGTAGTTTAGTGTCTTTCAAAACGATGTACTGATCAGATGACCGAGAGAAAAGTATGGAAAAACGTTGTTCCCTACTTGAATCGTCAATTATTGAGAGTTTTGAAAACCGATAGGCAACATGGACAAATAGACTTTTATTTAACATCACTAGCTAAAATGCAAAAAAAGTTTGGATTTAACAGGCGCTTATGCATGAGAGAAGACCGAACGTATACAGCTAATCCACCTACTAGACCAACGGCTCTGTCGCTTCAAAAATAGAATATTCGTTAATCAGGAAAATATTGTCACAATTTATGATAAAAGTTAGCCAAGTTTCGACTGATTGATGCTTGGTAGGAATGGCCTGCTGGTGACAAGGATTACCGAGAGAGAATCCGAGGGAAGATGGTTAGAGCGGAGAGGAAAAGCGTGCTGTAGTCTTGAAGCGGCGGTCTGAGTGTGAGTGTGGGCTTACAAGAGTAACGTTTTAATTATTGATGAGAATCTAGAGTTCATCGCCAATCTGGACATTTTTAATTCGGCTCTTGTCAGGCGCGTGGAGCAATTGAGGGTTGGGGACGTTGGTATAGTTGGGAGAATAAAATATTGCAGGAGATAATTCAGTTGCTCGCTCAAACACAGAGATATCACTTTTTGACACCAAAGGTAAAGGGCGGATCTCCTTTGTTTATGCAGACGTTAGTATCTGTCAATGATATTGGCTAAATGCCGAGGTTTATATCGGCACTGGGCACAGAAAGGAAGTCCGTTGATGGACATCGTTACGCGACTAGGTTAGGCTGGGTGTTGTTTTTGGACACACCATAGGGGATAATTTATTGTGGGAGCCCTTCAATGCGGAAGAAGCTCATCAAGAGAGGGGCGAGCAATATAGCGTCACCGAGGATCCCTCCAATTAACGAGCGCCGTTGCTTATAATTCCTCCACTCTGGGTAATTTGTTCTCATTGCGAGAGGGGTTGATATTACCAACAGAGAGTTTAAGGCTTGACCAATTATTAGCAGTAGCAATATGCTGTCAGCATTAATTATACTTTCTCCGCTGAAATCAAGAGGGATTTGGATTTGAGTGATTCAAGTACATCGTTGGAGAGACTTGTAAGAGGTTAAAGTTCACCCCATTGCCGGCTGTGTTTAGCGTATAATGTTCTTGAATTCGCAGCTTTGACAATGGGTCTGTCCCACCTGCCTAACGCATTAAGAGGCTATTACATTAGTTTAAAAAGTAATGTCGGACTTTTCGAATGCAGGAAACTTGTCCTTTACATGTTATTGAAGTTTTGGTGGTACGGTTTCGGTGCTTTATAATTTGAATAGAATTAATTTTCTCTGTAGTTCAATGTCAAGTAAATGAAAGAAATAGTTTAATTTAAGAATCCTTACTGAATTAATGAATAAGAATTTAGTTTTGCGTAAAAATGTGTGTTTAATTAAAATAGAAATTATCGCTGCAACTGACCGTATCCAAAATACGCAGCTCATTTTCATTTCTTAGTATAAATAAATATGAATATCCGCTGGTTTGGAGTGCAGTTTTGATAAACAATGAGTATGGCTCTTTTTGGTTTAAAACGCTTCATCGTTCTCTTTATTTTCTATTTATTAATTCACATCCAGAGTACTTATTGCTAAAAATTGGGAATCTAAGGGAATTATGAACTAAGCATAGCTGACATGTAGTAACAATGTTCTGCAATTTGACGAACACAGTTTTTACAAAAGTAAAACAACAAATCATGCAGATTTTAGGTGCTTTTTCGAGCAGGAAATAACAAGGTGCTGCATATTGTAGAAGCTGACAATTAGATAATATATTTTATACAATAAAATAAGGAAATAAAATTTTTATCCTGTTAAATCTACTTCAAAATTGTATAAAAGCAAATTAACTGTTCATTCAATACTGTCAGTTATAACTATATCGTGTTTAGAAAAGTAGGGGTAAGGAATTGAACAGACTTAGCCCAACATTGATTAAGAATTGACGTCCACTTTATATCATGGAGAAGACGATAAAATAAGTGATAAGTGGCTTGGGCACTATAATTCAACAATTTACGTCACTTGAGCCAAGGAGTGACCGTAAATTTGTGATATTTGTCTCAAACACAAATAGACAAATTAATAAATTATGTAGTTAATTCACCTTCTACATCATATTAACACATATACGCGGACTAATCAGCATGCTTTATCACCTCAGAAGAATATGAAATTCCATGCAGTGATTGCTGTCTAATGCATGTATGTTAGGTCGTGGGACCGATTAAATCATGTAACGTAGAGCACAGAACTGTACGTGAATTAGTCTGACCTACGCTAGCACCAATAAGAAACTAGCAATGTTAAAAAATTTGCAATGCTGCGGAGGTGCCGATATTTTATTGTAAATACTGAATGGATTGGTAAGGAAATTATACAGAATCAAATCTAAAGACGATATTTGGATTATAAGGATTGCTGAAAAATTTTGGAGTCCATTATAAAATAGCCCTCTAACCTATGATAAAATAACAGAAGTTTTATCAATCATTTATGGCAATGAATTGTTATAAAGGATGAGCTGATCAGCTGATTAATGATCTCCATGCATCCCTTCTGAGACTATGGATACAATTTAATAGCATTTATCTAACATATCCTATGTTTAGATCCTTTTGCTTTTGTTATTCCGTACTACTTATTTTGTTTATTAAAATATTTTTAATTTTTTTTCAATTTGCGCACGCCTTTCATACTTTAGAATTTTGATTATAGACGGTTATTAATTTCAACCTATAATTTAGATTTTATTGCTTAAAATACAGATGACATAATAGGGAACTTCATTTCAATTATTCCATTACGGTTTCGTCGACAAACTGCTTCGATATCCGGTGCGGATTTTTATTGCACTCCGGATTATTAAGATAAGTTAAAAAACACATGAGATCTTTGTCAGTTATTCGAGTAGACAAGCTTCAGGTTTAAATGTTGTTATACTTTACGCAGCGCCGACATCTTTTAATTTAATTACGCACTTTACTTGTGCGAGGCAATGGGTAGCATTCGTAGGTCGGTAAAATTTTGAATCCTTTACATTTCCAGCTGCGCAGATTTTGTTTTGCACTGATTGATTGGTTCTCACTTGACTCTTCACTCTGAAGCGGTCTATTAGCTGTTTGTCTGAAAATGAAGCTGGAGCCAGATTTTTCGAATTGGTACGAAATTTTCGGAGCTTTATTTCCAGTCCCATCTTCAGTGTTGTTACCAAACTGCGACCTTACATTTTGAAGCAGAAAAGGTATGTTTGTGCATTCATCCTGAAAGCAGGTGATGCGTGCGAATGATTGGTCCTTCACATATTTTGAACTTTGTCGACGATTTAAGTATCTGTTTGTTCTGCCATTCATGTATATATATATATATATATATATATATATATATATATATATATATATTCTTATAATTAGGAAAACAACACAAATTATAAGAATACTGTGTTAATTAAAACGGCATGGACATCATAAAGATATATATATATATATATATATATATATATATATATATGTATATATATATGTATATATATATATATATATATCAATTAAATTATAATGGCAGGATTTTCAACAGTTACTTAAGACCTGAAGTTCTAAAAAGGTAAAATAAATCTGTCGTTTTCAAATAGACACCATGACACTTTGGGATATTAATTTGAGGTCTAATTACATAATTTTGTTTATATTTCTGCTGTCGGTATAAAATAAACCATGCATTAGGTAGCAAAGAAAATTTATTCAAAAGTCTTTAAATCACGTTTGCGAGCTTAAAGTAAACACCAATCCCATTTTATTTAACCAGTCGTCGAAACACATAGCTAAACTCGCGTTAGTTGCAACGCATTGACGCGTTTCGACATTCCATTATCATCATCAGAGTACTGCAATGCATATATATGGAAAACAAAATAAGATATGCGGCTCTCAACTCTAGTAGCCTCGCATATATTGCACTTGACTGCAAATGTTGGCTGCACACTTTCAATACAGTCAAGAATATTAATATTGGTTTCCATATATATGCATAGCGGTTTGATCCTCACTATTCAATTTGCCGTCGTATTCTGATGATGAACCTGTAAGTTCGAAAGGCATCAGTATGTGTGACTGACGGCAGTAATGTTATGTTGTTCGATGACTGGTTAAATACATTATGATTGGTGTTTACTTTAAGCCCGTAAATATGATTGAAAGAATTTTTATCACCAATCGCGCAATCAACGCTTTTTTAATTTATCCATAAATCAGTGTTCGTCTTTATTTTGAACTCGTCCAGAACAGTGGAGAATTTAGCACAAACTGAACTGGAACAAATGCCAATTTTATAAACCAGACACAATGCCATTTATAGAAGTTATGTTTAATTTTATTCTTGTGGCGGGATTCTGACTATATAAACGTTGTCAGTATATAATAAATAGTGCACCGGTTGGTACATGCAATTCATCCAGTTGACCGGTTCCGTTTTTATAACGATCTCGTTAAATAATATCCACAATTTGGCACAGACTAGATTTGAACCGGGGCAAATTTCCTTTGAATTCTAGGACTCTATCCAGAAGTTAATATATTTTTTGAAATGAGTTTAATTTGTGGCACGTGTGACTCAGTGGATAACAATGCGCCTCTTTCCAAATCCAATCCGAGGAATATTCTGTAAGGTACTTGGCTAGTACCAAATAGGGATGAAACCGGTCTATTGGATGACTTGCTTTCGCTAACTGATGTATATTCCAATTTATACAAACAACAAATAATTTAAAAATTCTGTCATGAGATTTAAATTTAATAAAGCTTACCAAAATCGCATAGAGCCTATTGTGTAATAACGTATTCGAGGTGAATAGATAAAGTTTATGGCCATGAAAGATTTTAAGTAGGTTCCAATTAATAGAAAAGCTAATGAAATCACAAGTTCGCATGACTAAAAACGCGTTCAGTCTGTCGCACTTGTGGCGTAGTGTATAAAGTCGAAAACTCCAAAATAAATGTGCTCCGGTCGCAGTTTCTTGTTTTGACTAGATGGTGAGTGTGTATGCGTTTGTGTTTGTGTTTGTGTGTATGCGTGTTTGCATGTAAAGGTCATTCTCGCAGTATTGCGAAGTGATGTCTGAGATCTTGTCATTATAGTTTTGATAGCTTGAGAATTAACCATTTGTGCGCATTGTTCACTGTTACATATACAAGTGCTATTTTTCCAAGTATATTTGATCGTTTCACCTCGTTGCGCAAAGTTTTCACGTGGTAACAACGCCAGTGTTGATTGCAGTGTTAAACGCTCACATTGTTTGGAGACTTCTGTCATCATATGCGCCTCTGTTATTTCCACTTCAGTTTGTTGCCAATCCGATTGTACGTTTGTTGATTCTAGTCGAGGGCCTGTTTGTTCTTGGCTGGATACTAGTATATTGTTGTTGAATTTTGTTATTCTTGGCCAGTCGATAATAATATCATGTTGATGAAACTTTTGAATATTAAGGTCAGGTGCTTGTTGTTTTATGTAAAGGGCTTCGTAGATAAATAATAATTTTTCTGATTTTGCTTTATGTAGAATTGTGAAATTGGTCGAATTGACAGGGTGCCCCGTTGCCAATATATGATCGGAAATAGCTGATTTTCCTGACGGTGGCAAGCCTTTGTTAATCAATTTTTGTGGCAAATGTTGGTGGATTCTGCTTATCAATTGCTTCTTCGTACGTCCGATATATGTGCTACCGCACATACATGAGAATTTGTAGACTATGAATGATTTGGAGAGAATTGGCAATTGATCTTGGGCATCCAACCTCATGATTCTCTGTGTACTAAATGTCATATTAACATTAACACTGGGAAAGTTGTCCTTAGTTATTCTATTCAGCCACCGTGCAATTATTGAGGCTGGTACGTCGCCTCTAAATGGTAAGTTTAGGAAAACCTGCTTGCCGGTATCCTCTCTAGTACGAATCTGCCGTGGTCTGATGTTGACATCAATGAAACGCTCTGGGTAGTTGTTCATTAGCAAAATTTTCCTGAGGTAGCCCAGTTCTTCCTCAATCTTGTGTTCAGAGCAGATCTTCCTGATTCTGTTTGCTAGGTTGTTTACTAAGTTTCTTTTGTGGGATTTTGGCACACTGCTGTTGTAGTGAATTTATTGTCCGGTGAAAGTGGATTTTCTATGTATGGCCAGTGTCAAATCTCTGTTTGCTTCTCGAGTGAGTTTGATGTCAAGGAAGGGAAAACTGTCGTCTTTCTCTACCTCGAGAGTGAATTTGATGTCTGGATCGACTCCATTTGCTTGTTTGAGGATTTCGGAAGGGTCTGCTGCTTCTGAGATGAACAACAAGATATCATCTACATACCTTTTGTAGAGTGTTCACTGGTCAATTATACATTGTAGGCTCGTTTTTTCCAGGTGATACATGTATACATCTGCCAGGAGGGGTGCGATGCAACTTCCCATAGCTACACCATTGATCTGACGGTAGTATATCCCTTCGAATGTAAATTGCACGTTTTTAGTACATGCTAATATGAGGTCTTTGATGTCATTGGTGTCTATAGGGAAGTCAAAAAACTCATTTTTGATGAGGTCACACAAGATCTCCGTTGTCTTATCCAGTGGTATGTTTGTAAATAAGGATGAGACGTCAAGCGAGACCATTTTATTCTGTAGGATGTTCTTCCTCTTCAATTCATTTGCTAGTTCGAAGGAGTCCTTGATAGTGCTAGCGTTTATGATGCTCCGTATTGGTTCAAGTAGTTTGCAGAGAAATTTGGCTGGTTTATGTTGTGGAGCGTTGATCATTGCCACAGAAATTGATGAAAAAAGGCTTGGCACCGTCAGGAAAATCAGTTATTACCGATCATATATTGGTAACGGGGCACCCTGTCAATTCGACCAATTTCACAATTCTACATAAAGCAAAATCAGAAATACTATTATTTATTTATGAAGCCTTTTACATAAAACAACAAGCACCTGACCTTAATATTCAAAAGTTTCATCAACACGATATTCTTATCGACTGGCCAAGAAAAACAAAATTCAACAACAATCTACTAGTATCCAGCCAAGAACAAACAGGCCCTCGACTAGAATCAACAAACGTACAATCGGATTGGCAACAAACAGAAGTGGAAATAACAGAGGCGCATACGATGGCAGAAGTCTCCAAACAATGTGAGCGTTTAGTAAGTATGTATTAGGTTTTGCGAACCTAGTAACAAATTAGGATTTAAACTCAATATTTTGCGGTGTGTAAGCATTCAGATTATCAATGCCGCGTTTTGCGTACGCGGGTAGTAGCTGTACACGGGCAGTTACACAAAGATCCGATTTGTCACTATTTCCAATTTTGTTTTGTCTTTGATCGGGTTGACTCATTTTTACTTCAATTGGAAATGCGGTTCTATCATATCTTTGTTTACTGGCGACGTTTCGGTGCCTACTTTCCAGCACCATCATCAGGCAACACAACACTGATCACAATAGCAGATTTAAGCAAATGTGGTAACCTCGTTCCAAAACCATTCTATTTATATATATTTGACTCAACACTATTTTAATCATAGGATTTGTCTCAGTAACTAAACTCAATATATAACTTGTTATAATTAGTAGACCAATCATTACCTCACCTATACCTCATCTCATCTCGTATGCAGAATATTTTAGGGGAGAGAGACAGTATCGAACCTTTTGTTATTTGTTATAACGGTATTGCTACTATGTCACGGTAATCAAAATGCTAAAACTAAAACCTTGATTATCATATACTGTATTT
>JAQBSW010012506.1:0-16609 GCA_029291075.1 Eudiplozoon nipponicum
TTTCTTATTTCTTACTCACTTCAAAGCTCGTCTGCTACTTCCATTATTCTCCTGATTCTGCTTTATCTTAATTCGTAAACTTCTCTGTGAACTTTCTTTTACACGTCAACCCTAAATAGAGCCATTTTAGCGCTCTCGGCTTCAAAGCTGGCCAATGCAACACCCTAGTTATTTGTTAATCTAATAAGGTGTTCTGAAATAAGTAAAACTTTCTTCGAGCCTGTAATTAATGCACATCTCCATGGCACGCATTTCTAGGTTGTTTATTAAGTCTCTATTGCAGTATTTCTGCGCACTCCTATTTTTTAACATATTGTCCAATGGATGTAGATTTTATGTTTTTTTGCAGTGGAAAAAACCAGTTTATTTTAGGTTCTGTTGGATGTCCAGGAAGAAGAGTATTGCCTTAATCTATTTCGAACGTGAAATTTATAACTGAATCGGCTTCTATGCCATGTTTCAATATCTTAGCTGTCTAATTTTTTGGGATGAAATGCAATACATCAACCATATATCGTTTGTAACGTTTTCACCGGTCAGTTTTATTTTCCACGCTTGTTAATTCAAATATGTAAATATTTGTCATTAAGGTGAGGTTAAAAGCAACTTTCAATAGCTTTGGTATCAAATGACTGTAAATTTTGAACTTCCAATGAACATAGCGTGTTTGTGCAAGCTAACTTGAGATCGTTTAGATCTTTAATGTTTAAAGGGATGTCTATAATTTCACTTTTAATCAATGAATACAGGGAAGTCGTTAATATTTCTAATGAAACGTTTTTAAATAAATGATAGAACATCAAATGAGACTATTCCGGTTTCACGGATGTTTTCCAAATATAGTCCGTTTACTCGCTCGAAAAAATCCTTGATGGTATGAGTTTATTGGTAAAATACATTTGCTGTGGATGTTTGCAGAGGATTTCCTCTGGTTTCTGATGTGATGCGTTGATTACTGGAATAATAGTCCGCACAAGATGAGTGCATAAAGCTTTGGCTGTGGTTTGTGTTTTCCTATTTTTGTAAAGATACCTGGTATGTGTTCCCACGGGTTTCCCCATTTTTAATTACCTTTAAATTATCTAATCTATCTGAAGATTGAACCATTTTAGGAAGCTGTTCCATCACCTTTTTAAAAATAACTGAAACTGACCTCAATCAAGCAATCACCCATTGCGCGGGTATTGATAATTATTATTTAAATCAAGCTAGCAACCTAGATTTAAGCACTTACTGAGTTGTCTCCCGCTATAGATTAACTAGGAAAAGTCCATTTAGAGAAGACCGTACGACTAGTATCAGATACAGCATCAGTGTTTTTATAAAGTTGACGCTTAAAGTCACCCCAGGAAGATCATTTCTTATCATTCAAAATAAAATTATCTCATTGATGTAGTGACTTTAAGCATCGACTTTATAAAAAAATCCTAATCTTATATCAAGTAATAGTCGTATGGTCTTCTCTAAATGGATTTTTCCTTGTTAGTCTATATGCCACTTTATAGTGATTTGGCCACTATTTAAAATCGTTCTGTAGCGTTCTTGGCTCAGGCTGCGTCTGCTTTCAGCTTTTATTCGTTAAATCCTTTTGGAACAACGTATTCTGTAAGCCGTTACAGAAGCTTTCTTTTGCAGCCTGTGTGTCGATGATTTCAGATTCAATTGCATTCTTCATAATTGTAGAAAAAATTTCTCTTTATAGAACATTCAGCCGGAGTCTGGACAAACTCAGGCTGCGCCAAGGCCTTTTGGTTATTTGATAAGCATAATGTGTGCGGTTCGATGAAAAGATCAGCCGACACGGTTGATTACAGTACACATAAGCAAATTATTTAATTGTGTATTAGGTGTTGCGCACCTAGTAACAAATTAGTTCAAATGTAACCAGAAGGACAAACTTAAGACAGCACGAACAGAAAGTATAATCTCGTGCACATTCGTTTCATGTTTACTGGCGTGTAAACAGTAGGAGACGATAATACTCCCTTTACCAACTATATATTTTGGTTAGAAGCGTGGGAAAATCGGATGATACAATTATTTATGGCGATGTCAAACCGACAATGCGTAACTGCTTACGCGTAAACAACAAAACGCGTACATTGGTAACGATTGCCGAATCGAAATAGAAGTGTTCTTTAAATCACACAGGAAAATCTTCGCTAAAACTATAGTCAGGGAGCTATCCAATGCCACGCCATCTACTTGTCTATCAACGCTACCATCAAAATGAAACTGTGCATCTTTCGTGTGAAAAAGTTAGTTTTCGCAGTTACCCCTGGGTTATGATATGGCAATATGTTTAGCCAGCCTGTTTGAGAGTTACATTAATAGCATTTCTATCGAGACCATTTACAAGCAACGATTTCAAATAAACGGGCACCGTCATCCAATCTTTAATTTTTGGAATTTCGCAGTGGCATAAGACAGTTCGAGGGTGCGGACTAAACACGAAGCCACAACACGGAATGTATAATTATTCATTCATCATGCGAATCGCTGAGCCGGCACTTCGGTGTTTTTGGTAGTCAGGCTGTTGTAGGTGGTGATTAACTATGCGGTCTGCAGTTCTGTGTAACGGTCACATCAATTAAACTGTCGCCAATTTAGCGTTCTACGTCATTTGTTAACCTCATCTCAAACTTATGTTTCATCGAATGAATCTGCGAGATGCAAAAAAAATTTATCATTGAGCACAACCTCCATGTTATGTACACAATACATTTTGTTCATTATTATAACTACTTCGCTATGAAAGCGTAACAATGTCATTTCTGCATCAACGATTTCTTTCGGCACATTAGAAAAAACTCCTAGACACATGCTACTCTGCGCATTCCAAAGATTTCGAATATGAGGCCTGATCCATCAAAGTTTTTAAACTGCCTTCTTAATACCATTTTTTTCTTGATAGGCCATTTATTCCAAAAACTATTCAAATACTGTATATAACCAGTCGACGAACAACATAACAAAACTACCGCCAGCGACGACTGGTTAAATACAATGGGGTTGGTGTTTACTTCAAGTTCGCAAACTTGATTTAAATAATTGTTACCCCCACCCGCGCAATCAATTATTGTTAAATTTTATTCAAATACTGCCATTAAAGCAATACCGCGTTTTTCTGAATGATGAATTCCATAATGGCGGCCTATCGATAGTGTATTCATTTTTTGTGATTCGATTTATTTTGGCGATAGATTAAGTCCATGGTCGTTAATAGAAACCAATTTAGCACAGTACACTTTCAGCCGCACGCATTCATACCAACGTAGAACAAATGGTATTGTGAATAATCTTGTGTAAGCTTAGTTACCCAACCAGACCGCATTTTAGATTAGACTGAACTGCATTCAGCCAAAACGTTGATAATTAAAATACTCCTGGCTGCTGGTAGGAAGTCGTATTAAGCAAATTCTAACGATCATCAACACCAACATTGAAGTTATCTCAGCATGATATAGCGACACGTAAACGCCACGTAACTCATAGTTCATTTGGTCTATTTAGAATGAACTAGATTATGCGTCATTTGGATAATGTAGACGAATCGACTTTTCTTATTCCGCCCATTATTTACGTTTTAACGACCAAATATATGCATACATTTTTACATATAAACATTGACATAGCTGCCCAGTGCGTTATACAGGCCACACTATCCGATTACTAAGAAGGCGAGTACAGGAACATTTGAACCACGAAGAGCTGGCATAGGGGAGAACGTTTCTGCAATAAAACAAACACGATCTTTACCAAAATCACGCTCCAAACAAGGCGGATCTCCAAATGTTCTTCAAAGCTAAAAACGACTTATTCATAGATGGGTTTGTTGTATGCAGAATACTTAATGCTCAGCAAAATACACAAACAATTTCGTACATGATTAAACGAACATTGGTTGCGCGGGCGGTGATAAAATTTACTGTATTCAAGGTTGCGAACACCTGATCGGTTAAATACATACATTTTGCAGTATAAACGAAGAATTGTATAGTGTAGAAAAGGCAATTCATCCAGTAGACAGGTTTCGTCCTTATTGGGAACTCATCAGGTACTGGCCAGAATTTTCCGCGGACAGGACTCGAACTTGGGCATGTCGACTTCGGAATCTGGTGCTCTAAACACTGAGCCACCCTGCCGCACACTACACCCAATTTTCATTTATATTCCAAGTAATGTAACACGTTTAGTTTTCTTCTATTAGGTGGAGCTCATATTGCATCCATTTAGGCCCTAAGTTCCAACCAGCCATCCCCAATCTCTCATTACAGAACAGACACTACACTACATGGGGAAGTTGTATTTAAAATAACATTTATATAATTAAACGAGCATTGGTTGCGCGGGCGGCGATAACATTTACTAGAATCTAGGTTGCGAACTTGATATAAACACCAGACCCATTAGGTACATGTATGTGCCAGTATAAACTAAGAATTGCATAGTGTAGAAAAGGCAATTGATCAAGTAGACCGGCTTAATTCTTAGACGAAACTAATCACGTACTGTGCAGGATTTTCCGCGAAAAGTGCTCGATCTTGGGCACGCCTGCTTTAGAATCTGGTGCTCTAACCACTAAGCCACCCTGCTGCACACTACACACAATTTTTAGTCATACACCAACTAATGTAACTCTTAGCCCATACATAATTTGAATATAAACTTGTAAATGTTTGTTTAGTTGTGTGTATGTGTTTATGCGTGTTTCCCAGCCCGTACTTATTTATTGGTTGTTATAAAGCACAGTAATATTAAAGAAACTTTACAGACTCTATATATATATTATAGTGTGAGTTAGCGTTGAAGTCGCATTGTCGTTGACTTTAGATGATGTTAGCTTCACTATTGCAGGTTTACACATTCGTCTAGGAGATTGTACCGTCCAATTATTCCATATTCTTCGACCAAATATATAGTGGTTAAAGGGCGTAATACCGGCTCCTACTGGTGAGTCGCCAGTAAGCACGAAACGAATGTGAACGACATTATACTTTCCGTTCATGCTGCCTTTGGTTTATCCTTCTGGTCACAACTGAACTAATTTGTTACTAGGTTTGCAAAACCTAATACATACTTGCATATATATTAGGTCTTCGCGTCAAACAGTATTTAACTATTAAAGAAACTGTCTGATGTGCTGTGTTGAGTCTTAATGCAAAGCCAGTAAGCTTGGAACACGTTTCATTGCGGTTTCAGAATCTGTACATTCACTCAGGTCAATGCATACGTACATAATAAAATACTATGTTCAAGGAGCACATTTTATTATCACTAAAAGCTGGTAGATAATTTGGCTAAGGTTTTGAATAATAGTTTATTGACAAATTTATTAGAAACTAATAACTCATTGCAAATACACAATTTTAAAAGCTGGTAAAACTATTAAAGAAGCCAAGCATGAAAATGATAACAAGAGAAGAAGCCAATGGTTAAATTAATGATTGAGCTATAGCTATATTAAGGATGTGTGAATGCGGAAGATAAAGATATGTGCAATTATGTATTAGATGTTGTCAACCTAGAAAGAAGTGACCTCAATTAAAATGTATATGATATACTAGTCAGCATTAGCAAAAGGTATAATCTCATGAGCATTCGCGTTTCGTGTTTGCTACGCTTCAATCCTAATACATATATTTGGTTGGCAAATTTGTGACGATTGGACGGTGCAATACGTAAGTGTATTAACGCAGTGGTATAGTCAGCCTCATTAAGTCTTTTGCATTGCGTCTTCAAGACTGACCAACTAAGAATGATATGTACCAAATCTGTTGGAGATACGAATACAATAATTTTGGAAATAGACTAAATTTCACCGAAATTGACAATTCCAAATAACATCTATTTTTAAGGTATGAAGACCGGATATTAGGGCAGACAATAAAAAATACTTTAAGAATTAAAATAAATCTAAATATATCTGTCTTGAATGAGGTTACCACATTTGCCACAAGTTGCTTTTGTTCCTGCGTGTATGGTGTCAACCCTGCAGATAGGACTGGAAAAATTTTCCCAAAAATTTGGAAAATCTTGTTCCAACGTCATTTTCAGACAAGCAGCTAATGGAGGGCTTCAAAATGAAGGGACAATTGAGAATCAACCAATCGAGGCCTATAATCGATGCACCTGGAAATGTACAGGTTCAAGTTTTTATCGACCTACGAGTGCTATCAATTGTCGCGCACAAGAAAAATGCGGTCAAATTCCCAACAAGAAAAACAACACGGAGCATCAAAACTCAACATTTATTTGCATGTATAATGTCCATCTCAGCTGCTTTGGCATTACAAAATCTTGGATACCCATCACGTTCCACTAATTAATTCTCACGACAACACCACCTGCTTACATATTAATAAAGTGATAAATTGTTAGTATTCGCCATTTTTACGTACCGGAACACAATTGATGCTCTAGAGGAATATCGTTATATTAATTTATTAATCTGACGAAATAATGGAAAAGCAGAAAGTTATTGAAATGTGCCAATTTACAACAAAACATGTAACAAATTTCAAAGGTATATATTGTTAAAACATTTTAAAATCAGCTTAATAAAAACTTTACGAGGGACAAGGCATAAATCTCACATAACCGCAGGTATTCCTTAGTGAATTGACTATCAATTGACAATCCATCATGGCTGACAAATAGAACGCCTTATATTATATCAATGAACATTTTACGAACAGTTTTTAGAATTAAACATTGCTTTAATTTAGAGTGCAGAAGGTTTAGAAATCAGTTAAATAGAGCCGAATAAAACATAATATATCCAATTGTATAATAACTGCGAACAATTCAATAAAACCACTCTATTGTCGATTAGCAATCTAAGAAGTTGATTGATTCCAATGTTGAACGATTCAAATCTCAAACAATAAACCAGGTGCGTAGACGAAATTCCCCCAAGCTTGTGCACTATTCAAAATGAAGGAATGTGTCACACAATTTTGAAAGCACAAAAAGTTACTTCTTAAATATACTCACAAATCTTAGTATTTAAAATCTCTTCCGCTTGTTATAAATACAGCGATTGGATACCATAAGTCTCTGCTGCTGATCATTTAATCACGTGTCCAGATTACAACTTCGAAGCAAACATGCTTTTACTCGTCACACAGCGACAATATTTGTAGAGCAATAACAAATTCTGGCGCCCTTTTAAAGCAGCCCTGAATGCGAATGGCCTAATTTTAGAGACAGGAATGAAATATTGTTGTGCAATTGAGTAAATCAATGAGCACATCAATATATGAATAAACAAATATGCCTTCCGTAAAAATGGCCCTAGATGTGGCCAATACTTAATTCTTGAAATAAAACAAAACCACTCCACTGGAAGCCTCGCTTCGGCATTAGGCAGACAGTCACGCCAGCCATCTCCCTCCAAATAAAGTGGTCTGGAAAATTTTGAAATGACGGATTTTAGCTACGTAACCGTAATTATTACGTGAAAAGTGTAAAGAACAAAAAACAACAATTCAAGCTAAAAAGAATTCATCGAGTGAAGAAGACTTGTCAAATTAAACATTATTGTTAAATGCGAAGGAGTTAACTTTGGTCAATTGCAAAACAGAATATTTGTTAACGCATGCAGGAATTTGAACAATTTTTTCAAATAAAGAATACCGGAAGAGTAAAAACACCACGTCCAACACGCCATTTAAAAAGAATGCTTAGTTTGAAAAACGGTACACAAAATGTTGACTAGGTGGCACTTTCGGTAGCATTCAAGACACAGGCACTTTTAAATATTTAAGACAATTGGTGAAGTGAAAAAGCAACAAAAAAATAGTTAAACAGCTGTTTACAATAAAAGTGAAAACTATAAATGCAAATAAATTTTTAAAAAAACACTATAGATTGTAATTCATCTTCAGTTTGGTGCGTCTGCGGGAAAAAACGGAACGGAAGCAAATTTATTAGACTTATCATTATGTGCTGACGAGTTATTATTTGAAGACATTACTCTAGAAGAAAATCTTCATTAGTAGAAGCAGTACCTTGTTTCGCTATTCAGTATAACTGCTGAATAAGAATATCAGGTTACGAAAGAAGCACAGAGGTTACACATTTAACATAAAGCAATTACACGACTAGTTGTTGCACTTTAATTTTAGACTTTTCGTAGTTTTTCTATATCTATGAAGGCAGATAGTGTGCTCTTCGAGTGAGCTGCACTAAATGAGGCGTGAAAGGTTATCAGTGTTAAAGTTGTGTGCAGGAAATGGAGGAAAATTAAATTAACGTGGCAGATTCAGTTACTCTAATAGTACACCTGTTTCGAGAAATCAATAAAATTCTGGGCGATGGTGCTGGCGGTGAAGATAATGGTTTCGGTGGTGGTGGTGTTATGCAAAGTTAATTACAACATTGGGACAGTATCAGCAATTAAATTCTTAAGCTTAACAAAACGGTTACATGTCTACAACAGCCTCTTTCAACCAACAATCAGCATTTGATATGCAAGGTATACGTTGTACCATCATCCCCATCATCATCAACAACGACAAAAACAACATCATCATCATAATCATCAACAACAACAACCTCAGAAACATCATCATCATAAACAACATCATCAGCAAGAATAACTATATCATCAGCATCATCAGAAACAACAGGAGCGGCGTCATCAACAATAATCAACAATATCAGCAACAACTATATCAGCGGTATCATCTGCATCATTATCAGCATCATCAATAACATGAGCGGCATCATCATCAACATGAATATCATCAGCAACAACAACTATATCAACAACATCAGCAACAACATCAGCCACACCAATTACATATCAGCATCATCATTATTATCATCAGCAACAACAACTATATTAGTATCATCATCATCATCAACAACAACAACTATATTAGTATCATCATCACCAACAACAACAACTATATCAGCGGCCTCATCAAAAATATCAGCAAGAATAACTATATCATCAGTATTATCAGCAACAACAGGAGTGGCGTCATCATCATAATCAACAATATCTGCAACGACAACTATCACCATCATTAGCAAAATCATGAACATGAGCGGCATCATCAGCAACAACAACTATATCAAGATCATCATCAACAACAACATCAGCAACACCAACTATATCAGCATCATCATTATTATCATCAGCAACAACATCAGAAACAAAAGCTATATCAGCAGCATCCTCATCACCAAAAACAACAACTATATCAGTATCATCATCATCAACAACAACATCAGCGGCGGTATCATCATAATAACCAACAACATCAGCAAGAATAACTACATCAACAGCATCATCAATAATATCAGAAACGTCAATTATATCAGCGATATCATCAGCATCATTAGCAACATCATCAATAACATGAGCGGCGTCATCATCAATATGAATAGCATCAGCAACAACAACTATATCAACATCATCATCAACAACATCAGCCACACCAACTACATATCAGCATCATCATTATTATCATCAGCAACAACAACTATATTAGTATCATCATCATCATCAACAACAACAACTATATTAGTATCATCATCACCAACAACAACAACTATATCAGCGGCATCATCAAAAATATCAGCAAGAATAACTATATCATCAGTATTATCAGCAACAACAGGAGTGGCGTCATCATCATAATCAACAATATCTGCAACGACAACTATCACCATCATTAGCAAAATCATGAACATGAGCGGCATCATCAGCAACAACAACTATATCAAGATCATCATCAACAACAACATCAGCAACACCAACTATATCAGCATCATCATTATTATCATCAGCAACATCAGCAACAAAAACTATAACATCAGCATCATCATCACCAACAACAACTATATCAGCATTATTATCATCATCATCAACAACAACTATATTAGCGGCATCATCATCATAATCACCAACAACATCAGCAAGAATAACTATATCATCAGCAGCATCAGCAACAACAGGAGCGGCATCATCATCATCAACAACACAAACTATATCAGCATCATCATTATTACCATCAGCAACAACATCAGCAACAAAAACCATAACAGCAGCATCACCATCACCGACAACAACAACTATATCAATATCATCATCATCATCAACAACAACAACTATATCAGCGGCATCATCATAATCACCAACAACATCAGCAAGAATAACTATATCATCAGCATCATCAGCATCTCCAGCAACAGCAAGAGCGGCATGATCATCCTCAACAATTTCAGCAACGACAATTATATCAGCGGTATCATCAGCATCATTAGCAACATCATCGGCATGAATAACTTCAGCAGCTATATTAGCATCATCATTATTATCATCAGCAACAACATCAGAAACAAAAGCTGTATCAGCAGCATCCTCATCACCAAAAACAACAACTATTTCAGTATCATCATCAGCAACAATAACAAAACTATATCAGCGGCATCATCAGAATCATCAGCATCATCGCCAAAATCAGCAAAGACCAATTCACCAACTATAATTTATTGATGCTTCACAGCCAAATAACCACGAGAAAAGAAAACCAAATAAAATTAATAATAACAGTTAATCGCAATGACTTCAAAGCTACAATTCACTAAATGCAGAATAATAAATGCAGTTACGTTTATGCGTTAAAGCAAATTGACAAAATTATTGAGACAATGAGTTATTCGGTTGGGAATTTTTGTGAAATAAAAAAATTTCGTCAACATTGGCTCCTTTATTGGCAATTTAGGCTGAAATCAGACGCCATAAAACATTAACAACCCTTAAGTAGGACGAAATATGCAACGCATGTATACATTTTAAAACCATAATTGTGCGAAATGTTCCAACAAACATTGAAAAAAACACGTCCAGGGAATAGGCTAAGAGAAGTTTATAAGTTTGTTCAAAGAATAAACAAATATTGAATGACATGATTAGAACTACTATTATGGGAATACAGCATAATTGAAGAATTGAAGGTAGATTTATTGCGAATAAATTAACCAATTTATTTTGCAAATACTTATCGTCATAGACAAGTTTTTCTAGTGGACACGTTCACGATTTTCAATCTGAATGAATGATAAAATACAAGATAGTTTGTGGAATGGGCAATCTAATGGAGTTTTACCGTCCATACGTAGTTAAGTTGTGAGGCATTGAAGCATAATTAAATTCTACTGATGATTGTGTTCATATTTAAGTTATATTTATATTCTCATGAAATAAGTGCATGTGTGATTTTCGAGTAAATGTGTGTTGACTTGCGAATGTCCACGAGTACATGCATGTGGTGAGCACAGGTAAACCTAATTGATTGCATGATTACATATAATGATAAATGGTTGTTAAAACAGGATTTCATCGATCTGGCTACTGCATTTACGACAATGAACAAAAATCACGTTAAAATAAAATTTGTCGATAGAAGTAACCAGCGCCAATTCTGATCAATCCGTCATTGAAAAATTGCGTTAATATTTCAAAACAAACATTTCACTATCGCTTAACAAAGTCATACATATTTTTATCATGTTGAAAATGGAATACCTCAAGGTCGCCAATTAAGGCAGTATCTCAGTTGGTAATGCTGTTTGCTGCAGATTATAAGACCAGACACTTTCACGCATACACAGATGCAAAAATCAACATTATCCTAATATCACTCAAAAAGCTGATGCATATAAGCACAAATGGTTTTAATTAACTCATTTCGATGTAGATCGGTACACCTAATACTATAAAAATATATTTCTGGAAAAAACTCAAAAGAAATTTCCCCATATTTCTATTATAAATTTGCCCTGATTGTTAAAAATATTGTTCTTTTCCTATAAACTAAGTATTTGCAATAAATACAGGAAAGATCTAAACATCATAAGAATAACCTATATAAATCCTATCAATAAAATTATTGTTTGAAATGTTCATTCGTGAACAGTTCGTAACACGTAAGTGCACTTTAAATTTGTTAAATGCGGTATCAAAGTTCTGCTTGAAAGATAGAAAGACCAGTTAAATTTACATTTAGTTGCATCTTTTGTACAAAACTTATTATTAAATACAGATAAAATATATTATCTGCTTATGATCAAATTCTGCAGATAAAAAGTTCTATAAAGGGGCACAACTGAGTAAGCAAACAGTCTTTATCCACTCAAATAAAATAAATTAGCAAAGTCACGACGTGAAAATGACAAATGTTTATAGGAATCAGTTTTGTTTCAATATTTGAAGCGCTGAAATGAAGGCACACTGTTGCACATAATGAAAGCCAAGAGAAGGATTAAGTTATGTCATTTCATTTACTTTCGCAATCAGTTAAGACATCTCCATATAATGCGGCCACGTTCAAGTCCTTAGCACCGATATCACCATTTGCGTCAAGTAGTGGTGTATTTGGCTCAGTCAGATTATAAACAGACGCGTCGATCTGAAAAACGAACAACAGAGAAACAAATTCATAACTTTAGTACTGGGAATACATCTACGCAGATCTAAGCTTGCAACAGAATTCTCCAGATGAGCTTAGTGACAAATGTAGCTAAAATCTACGCGTCTAGACTAGACACTTTGAGGAACTAGAAGACTAGCATGCGTATGATAGCAAAGAATTTTATCCAGGACCAAAAACAGCCGCGACATAAGTGGCTTTATTAAATTTTCATACACCGTGTGAAGGCTAATATGATATTCGATAACTGCCTGTGGTTACAAACAATTAAGCTTGAAAATAATTCCGTATGTCTATGCGAGGTGTGGCGGTATCCGTTGAGCACGGACAAGTTACATGACAAAATAATTTATACGACTGATCAGAGCCCGCCATTCGTCAGAACAGACACTTCCTGGACCCTTTTTTCAAGTGAATTCGAATTGTGCAACATAGGCGAAGAATTAGTGAACAACACCGCGAAGGTTTAGTTTTCATTAACGGGCACATTTTAAAAAGTCGTTATGTACATCGAAGCCATGCTCTTGTCTTGTGCAGCATCAGTTATATATGTGAATAAGTGATGATGGTCAAATGAGGAATCAATAAAAAGCGAATGAAATTAAATGAGAACCAATAAAAGTCAATAACGAACTTTCCCAGGCTTGAATATAAAATTTAGAAAAGAATAAAATTCTACTTCAAATGCAACTTGAAATACATTAAATATTTTTCAAATTTTAAGAAAAAATGAGTCCCCGACCAAATACAGACATAAGTTTTTAGTAAATCAATATCACAATTTACTGCAAGAGACTGAAGTAACTGTGCAGACAAATGCCGAATTTATACTCTCCAAAAATATGTAAGACACAAAACATCCTTAATAATGCCTGTACACAATTTAAAAAGTATTTACCTCAGTTGTTTCGTCAACACTCAGCTGAGGAGAAGTCCTGCCAAAACTAGCTACTGCGGACAAAGTCGAGGTTGAATTTGCAAGAGCCCATCGTTTCATCTAAAAATTAAAATAAACTTTTAATTTAATGAAGCAAAAATAACAAACGCTTAGCAGACTCATTTCCATTTTACAAATAATTGATTGCGCGGGTAGTGGTAACAATGCTTTAAATCAAGTTTGCGAGCTTGAAGTAAGCACCAATCCCATTGTATTTAACCATTCGTCGAACAACATAACAAAACTACCACCAGCCGCAACGCACTGACGCGTTTCGACCTTCCATGATCATCATTAGATTACGACGGCAAACTGACTATCGAGGATCATACCTTATTGGTATCTTATTCAATATGTAGGTTATGCTACCAGCATTTTCGTCGTCGATACAGAAAAAATACAAAAGCCTCTAACTACCAATGCTTCAAGTCCATAGAGCCATGAGAGAATAAAATCAAAACGTAAATAAACCAACGAATATTTTTTTAAACTAATGTTAAAATTCAAATTTTAATACAATAAAATTGCTATCTTGTTCATATACGGTTATTAATCTAGGTGGTATATAGTAATGAGGCAGCCCAGCCCACTAAACATCACCATTAAAGCCAGGCAATAGAGCAACTTAATCGGTTTGCACGGTAGAGCTTTAGAAACACGACCACACCTCGAAGTTAGCACTGTTCAACGAAGAAAGTTAAGATAATTCGCAGAGAAATATGCATCAAGTCCACCACCGAGCTCAATTCAATGCCATATCAAGAACTATGTTGCGCACATGGAGCACTTCCCAGTAGACGAACAAGTCCTATATTACCCAATCTCACTCTACTATAATTTAACTGTTTCTGCCATTTCAAAAATTTGCTCAACTTGCTTCTTACGCCAATCTGGCGCTGTGAGAGAGGATATGGCTTTACTGGGCATCGAATTGGAGGCATACACAAAACGTAACCGAGTCAGCATAGTTGATGGAGCCTTATTTGTTTTTCTAACGTGGAGCACTTGTAGGCTGATCAAAAAATATGTCTACGGATGCCAGCGTTAGCTTTTTGCCGTTGGTAACCTACTTGTGCTATGCTTCACAAATGACGATAGTCGAATGCATCTAAAATCATCAGCTCTAAGAGGCCAAGTCTCACTAGCATATAGTAAAACTGCGCGTACACATGCATTATAAACTCGATTTTAAGGCAGAGCGAATTATTCGAGTTTCTCTATAAATGGCGAAGGTTCGAGAAAGCTACTCGAGCTTTCGCGATTCTTATACTTACCTCGTCAGACATATTGCCTGAATTGATTATGGCATTTAGAGGAAGTGAATTTCATATCGAAAGACAGAACAACGTCAACTAATCTATACAAAGTGGCCTGATCAGAATCTCGATTGTCGAATAATAGTACGATATCATCTGCATAGTCAACATAGACTAATCTACCACCTGGTGGAATTTTAACATATGCATCCTGAACGTGTGGAAGACGGTTGTTCATAGCAGCATCTATTTTAAAATTAAACAACAAGAAAGACGGTGGACAGCGTTGACGAAAACTGTTTCTGGTAGTAAAGTTGTGCGCTAATTCGTTGTGGCCTTAACGCGACCAGAAGTGTTTGTGCACAGAACGCGTATAATATTTATAAATTTGGTAGGCACACAACTTTTCGCCAGAATATCGAAGACAACATTGCGATCAACAGAGTCAAATGCAACCTTGAAGTCTATAACGACAAATTACCATTCTAATCATTATGATTCATTAATAGAGCGCTAAAACGACAAAAGATAATCAAAGCAAATACCTACATAAGACTGGAGTCAAGCTCATATCAGGATAGTTATCACACGAATTACGATTGCCCTTATTCGAAGATATGGATCATGTTCGACTCATTCCAAGCAAGTGGTACGGTCTCCTGATTCCAAATAGTACGAAAAAAGATCAATCAACCCATTCGAAGTAATATTACCACCATTCTTAAATAATCCCGGAGGAAAACCGTAAGGGTCTGCGTCTTTGCGACCTTTTTGGTCCAAAATAATTCGAGATCGACGTTTAGACTGCGCTTATGTTGGTGTCTCATATTCCTACGAATATTTTTATGAGCCGAGATAGGCAGAATTTGGCGTCCTATTTCGAGTATCTCAGTAGATTTTACAGCGAACTACCAGTCACTTTTTCAACAAGTCAGTCATTATCAGAGCAATTCTTTAAATGAAGTAAACACCAATCCCATTGTATTAAATCAGTCGTCGAGCAACATAGCAAAACTACCGTCAGTCACACGCACTGACGCGTTTCGACCTTCCATGATCATCAGCACAGTACGACGACAAACTGGCTAGCGATAATCAAACCGCAACGCATATATATGAAAAGCATCATTAGATATGCGACTCTCACCTCAAGTAAACTCGCATACATTGGACACGACGGGAAATATCATCTGAACAATTTCTATGCAGTCACGAACATAAACTTTTTGAAGATTTCACCACATATATATATGAGTGAGGAGGAGAGATATATATATATATATATATATATATGGAGTAGAAGCTGCAAAAATTTAATATTCGTGACTGCATAGCAATTTTGCAGACGACATTTCCAGTCAAATACAATGTTTGCGAAACTACTAGAGGTGACAGTCGCACATCTACTTTTGCTTTACATATATATGCCTCGCCATTTGATTCGCGCTAGCAAGTTCGCCGTCGTACTCTGATGATGATCATAGAAGTTCGAAACGCGTAAGTACCTGTGACTGCCAGTAGTTTTGTTATTATACTGGACGACTGGTTAAATACAATCGAATTGGCGTTCACCTGAAGCTCGGAAACTCGATTTTAAGAATAGTTACCACCACGCGCGAAATCAATGCTTGTTTAATTATCAAGGAGGAAACTTCAATGCATGCATAAAGAGAGCTAAATTAAATGTGTGGCTCTTCACCAAAGTATTCTAGCATAGATTGTCCTAAATTGGAAATATCGTTGGCACAGTTTCGAAGTATCCATCAGCAGTTATCTTTTGTAGCATTCGCCACATATATATTTTATACAATTAACCAATCCCTAATTGCACAAATGATGATACAGCTGCAACGCACTGACGCGTTTCGACCTTCCATGATCATCATCAGATTACGACGGCAAACTGACTATCGAGTATCGAACCGCATTGAATATATATGGAAATCAAATTTAGATATGCGGCTCTCACC
>JAQBSW010012507.1:0-16604 GCA_029291075.1 Eudiplozoon nipponicum
CCATGTCGTTGTTGACAAAGAACCATTCGCAGCTATCAAAATCTTTGCGTTTATATATTGGACCATGTTGCTGACGTGTAGGACAGATCGGCCGATTCTGAGCGTTATATTGTAGAAAACTGTGAAGTGGAAACAGAAATGCCGGATCGTTCATCGTTATCGCAGTTTCAGGGCGTGATCGGACTAGTTCGCCAGACAGCCGTAGACATTCGCCAAACACCATTTCAGCGGAACTACATTTGATCGGCTCACGAGGTCTTGTACGCATTGATAGGAGTACTTTCGGTAAAGCCGCAAGCCAATTTACTTCTGGGCTGGCCTTGAGCGCCGATTTCAGTTCCCGGTGGGGCCTTTCGACGAAACCATTGGCTCTCGGATTGCGAGCCGCGGTCACGGAGTGTTTGATACCATAGTATTTTAGTAGGGCTGCAAACTCTTCGCCGCGGGACTGTGCATCACGATCGGTGGTCACTTCAGCTGGAGTACCAAACCGAGCGAACAAATTGAGCTGACTGACAGTGTCTCGCTTCATGTCTGGCAGTGGCATGGCCTCATACCATCGAGTGGTGCGATCCCGTATTGACAGTAGATATCGCATATTGTTCACGGCAGGTAAGGTTACCAGATCAACGTGTATGTGCGTGAACCGGCCTTTGGGCACTCGAATGACTTGTGGCGCCGTTTTGGTGTGTCTCGTCACTTTGCATTTCTGACATTCTAGACATTGTTTTGACCACTTCTTGACATCTCGCCGCATGCCAGGCCAAAAATACGTTCTGGATAGAATTTCCACTGAGGCTTCGCCAGATGGGTGGCTCATTGAATGGTAGACCTCGAAGATCTTGTGACGGAGTTTTTCAGGTATAAACGGCCGAGGGCCCACGCCAGTTATTTCACACTGCAGCAGAGTTCCATCATAATCAAATGTTTTCAGGCGATTGACATCAAATGTCCGAAGTGATGGATCATCTTGCTGAGCTGCTTGCAATTCCTGAGTGCTTATAGGTGAAGGACACAGGATAGAAGCACAGAGTTCTGCAGGACGGCTTAGGGAGTCTGCGACCACGTTTTCTGATCCTTTGACATGAGTGACTTCATATTCATACTCGTGTATTCGTGTAAGTTGTGAGTTGACACGTCGTGAATATAAATACTCTTTCTTTCCTCTGAGCATCGGGAGTAGAGGAAGGTGGTCTGTGTAGATCTTGAACTTTCGGCCATCCAGATAGGTGTGGAAGTGTAGGATCGACCGGTAGATTGCGAGTAACTCTTTCCCTAATGTATCATATCGCGTCTCGCGAGGTTGTAGTTTTTGCGAGTAGAAGGCGATAGGTCGGTGTATGCCATTGATGGACTGTTGAAGTACTGCGCCTATGGCAACGTCGGATGCGTCAGTTATCAATTCAAAAGGTTGAGACCAATCAGGAGAATGTAGCATGGTCGCTTTGCATAAGGCCTTTTTGGCATCCTCGTAAGCCTGCATGTCGTCCACGTTGAGCTGAATCAGTTGTGATTTCTTGACAAAACGGCTTTCTGGCACGAGATATTTGTGAAGAGGTGCCAGAATCTTGGCAAGGCAGGGTACAAATCGAGAATAGTAGTTCATCTTGCCCAAGAATCGTCGTAATGCTCGAACGGTGGTTGGAGGCTGTAGATCTTGAATAGCACGAACCTTAGCAGGTATAGGTGTCATGCCTTCTTCGGAAATTTGATGACCGAGGAATTCAATTGATTTCTGTGCAAAGACGCATTTGTTGCCATGAAGTCGGAGGCCATAGTCTGCTAGACGTGTGAGTAGAATCTCAATATGCTGTATATGTTCGGACATTGAGTTGGAGAATACCAGGATGTCGTCTAAATATGGAATTACAAATGGTAGACCATCTAGTATTTCGTCCATAACGCGTTGGAAGGTTTGCGAGGCATTCTTGAGACCGAAAGGCATATAGTGATATTCGTGAGTGCCACCTCCGGTGAATCTGAGTGCAGTATATGATACGGAGTCTTTGTCCATCGGTACTTGATAGTAGGCTTTCACTAGGTCGAGTTTTGAATACACAGCATGACCGATAGCGGATCTGAGTAGGTCAGCTGGATTTGGCAGGATGTACGAATCAGACTGTGTGCAAGAATTGAGAATACGATAATCCCCGCACACCCTGAATGTTGCTGGTTCACTCTTTGGTACTACTACCACAGGCGACGCAAAAGGTGAGCTGGATCGTGTACAGATGCCTTGTTGACGTAGCATGGCGAATTCTTGCTCGGCGGCCTTATGTTTGTGTGGTGCCAATGGACGTGCTCGTGGAGGATGAGGAAGTGGTTTCGATAAGATGATACGATGGGCTGTGATGGCACGCTTCCTCTTGAGATCGGGCATGAAGGAGATAGGTTTGAAAATCTCTTCATGACGTTTCAGAACATCGTCCAGTTGTGGTACATGAGGAACTGGAGGAATTAGCTGTATGGATGAGACTGCTTCGGCGCGAGTCGTATGTTTTAGCGCTGATGAAAGCAACTGATTGTCTGCAGTGCGTATCTCTCGTGTTCTTGGACGAATGGTAAGGTCGAAGTGTTCGAGAAAGTCACGTCCAATGATGTTTCTTGTCGTATTGGCAATGATGAAAGGATAATTGAAACATCTTTTTGAGTTGGAGAACGAGATTGTGTGTACTCGTACCCCAAACGTCGCTATGTTGGAGCCATTGGCGCAGGTAAGACTGCTGGTGTCGACTGGGTGGGTAGGTTCGAAATAATTGTGGCGTAGTAAGCTTACATCTGATCCAGTGTCTATGAGAAATAATTCGCCAGAGTTTGCGTCACGGATGAGAAAGGATGTCGATAGTGGCAACTGACGATGGGACTGGTTGCTGGCATTTGGGCGTTTGAAGCATGACTTGACTGGAGCCGTCGCTGTAAATACAATAGTTTGATTGCGCTCTACCGCGAAAGCAACGTGCTTTGAGCCATCAGACGTGGAGCGGCCAACGATCTTGGGGTGATCAGCCTCTACTGCCGCAGAGGAGGCTGACCCCAGCAGTTTTCCGAACCTTCCATGGGCGGATCCTCCTGGTGTCGACTGGGTGGGTAGGTTTGAAATAATTGTGGCGTAGTAAGCTTACATCTGATCCAGTGTCTATGAGAAATAATTTGCCAGAGGTTGCGTCACGGATGAGAAAGGATGTCGATAGTGGCAACTGACGATGGGACTGGTTGCTGGCATTTGGGCGTTTGAAGCATGACTTGACTAGAGCCGTCGCTGTAAATACAATAGTTTGATTGCGCTCTACCGCGAAAGCAACGTGCTTCGAGCCATCAGACGTGGAGCGGCCAACGATCTTGGGGTGATCAGCCTCTACTGCCGCAGAGGAGGCTGACCCCAGCAGTTTTCCGAACCTTCCATGGGCGGATCCTCCTGAGTTGTTGAAGGTGACCGCGCCCACTTGAACGTCGCGTCTGTGCGCGGGAATGTGCAGCCGTTTCTGAGGCAATAGCGTGTGGAGTGGCCATAGCTGCGGTGATTCGGACACCACTCCGCCGGTAACTGTGGAACTGTGGCCCGGCCTCTCGACGTCGACCTCCTGGCGCTATTCCGGGACGGTGGTCGACGCTGGTCACGCCTGCTCTGGTCGCGTCTATCATGGACGGCATCGACTGAGGCCGAATTTGGCCTGACGGTGAGGTTCTCGAGCAGGCTGATGAGGCGCTCATTGGTGACATTTGTTCCGGCTGATGATGCGCTGGATTGGGATTCGGACAGTCGTGAGGTGATGTAACCTTTCTCTGGGGCAGGTGAGCTGTAGTGGTGTTTCTTCCACCACTTGTCTAGACGTGCCGGCAGAACGTCGTCTTGCACTTCGACGGATTCGCGCAGGAACGTGGCCATCTCTTGGAGTGCCGGAGGGAGCTTCTGTATGAATAGTCGCATTAAGATTTCCTTGGGCAGGTTGAAATCCAAGGCTTTCTGCTCCATCTCCCTAAATAGCTCAGAAGGCGTGCGGCTACCTAGGGACATCTGGCTCATCAGTTCTGTAAGCCTGTCTTCGTAATCTGGTGCCAAGTGCTGCTTGACGACGCGTTGCAGGCTCTGCCATGGCTGTGCACATGTTCCCTCAGTGTATTAATACTAAATATCTTTTAATCCGCGTCTGAAATACATTGGGATCGTCTCCCACGACCTTTAAAAATATTGAACCCTCGTCTGTTATATTGGACACCTTGGCCAATAAAGTAACATCGTCGACCCACTCGTCAAGGTAGTCTGGATCGAATTGGCATATTTTGTACTGTGTCCATGTGTTGGTGCGGCCTGTTGCTGGGCTCACCACCGGGCTTCCTGCATTTCCTGAACTGGACGTCATCTTATGTGTGTGAGTGTTGTCGAGAATAGATGGCAGTGTAACATCGTCCTCACCCGTCATCGTGCGGCTGTCTTCGAGCATTGTGATCTCGAGAGGGTGTTTTTCTGTGATATGTGTCTTAAAATTTACCTTCCTTCGTGCCATTCATCCAAAGTGCTTGAATTTCTCAAAATCTACATGCTGATTAATCCTTTGCTGGCTGTGAGTTCGACGAAGCGGGGCACCATTTATGTAGAAGGTTTTGTAGCTAATGTCAGAGGTTTTGCGAGGTAGCTATCTATTCAGTGATACTATACCATTCCTACTTATGCCTGGTGGTTGCCTTTGAGATCCGTGCTTATGATTAGTCCCCGGCCTTTTCCCGATGGGTGATGTGAGAAGGCTAAGTCGAATCATCATACGTATATTGTACACAATGTTGCAAAGAAAACAAAATTCACAGTTAGTCCAAATTGACCGTGCTCTAGACGGAAACAAAACGATATATTGTCAATACAAGTAATTATCAATTCACAAACGTCTGAATCGTCATGAATACATATAAATGATTGAAAATATATGATGATATAAATAAAGCCACTGGAAAATATTATCACTGATAATTGATGGATAAAAATTGTATAAAAACAGTCTTGGGAAACACCACAAATAATTATTCCATGGGTTGCTAGGCTTTTAAATTGATAAAGTTATAGTAATCCATTGAACTATAGAACTTGTGAATGTGATTGAGGAACATCTGATGGTTTGATAGAATAGAATAGAATATCTTTATTTGGATTCAAACCACATATGTTCCATCAAATAATAAAATTGTAAAATGTACAATATATAAAAAAGTTATCACATCACATAAAATTGTGCAATTAGTCTCATGTAGATAAGTATATCTCACTAGTTGTACTGTACAATATATCAATATCAGAAAGTTCGGCTGTAAAGAATAATAGATACATCATCAAAATAGGAAAAATTAAGGTGTAATTCGAGTGTAACATTATGCAAAAAAATTGAGAACCATGACTAGCAATTGATTGTATGTATTGTTGACTAACATGATGATATAATGCATAACATTTCAATTTTAATAATACAAAACTTGGAAATAAAAATCTCAAGAAAATCTGTTTCCGATAACAATTATCCTTGTCTTTTATTCAAACATGAGAAAGTATTATCATAATCAAAATAAAAAATATCAGCAGGATTGTAGACTTTTTCTAGTTCAGTAGATAAAAATTTAAAAGACATCTTAGATGGAGGCATTTCTCTAAGTCCCTTTGGCAATTGGTTATAAATTTTGTAGATTTTCGAAAAAGAGAATAACTTACGCGCAACATTCCCCACCAAAGGAGGAGATATTGTCAAATGTCAAGATCTAGTTTCAACTTCATGACTCTTTCTTATCGGATTCATATAGGCATCAGTCCACTGGTTCAAATGGAAAACATTTATGCAATAGCAAACCCTCCGAAACCACAAAGATTGCAGTGGTACAAACTGTAATCTAGAGGCGTATATAGTGCAGGAGATAGAACTAATTTTTTTTCACAACTTTTCTTTGTACAGCTTCTATCTTATTGGACAAACCCTTTTTAATGGATTCCAAGTAGCGACAGCATATTCTAGTATCGATCTAATCCATATTATTTACATTTTAAGTTTTATGTTATTCGATAAGATATTTCGATTTATTAGTGACCATCTTTTCTTGGCACTGCCTACTATACTTTCAATATGTCTCTCAGCAGAAGCTGCACATTGAATAGTTATGCCTAAATCCTTCATTTCTTGCATAAGTTTAATCTCAAACACATCATTAATCACAGCATCATGAAAAGAAGTGTGGCAATGGCCACCTTTAAGACAAATAATGAACAAAGGGTCTTATCTAGGGCAGACATTATTTCAACAGAAATTCCTCGCAGAAGCGCCCGTATAAGAATGAAACAGTCAGCCCAATGAGAAAAGCAGACTTCGAGCCGAAGTGAACATTAATTAATTAATGTGTAAATTTGTTTTATTAAATCGATGCTCGTTGTGCGAGCTAAATTCGATATATAATCGAGTAAAAATAAAGCATTTGTGGTACATTTAATATGTCTTCTGATTGGTTGGAAACGTTGATTTAGGCATTGACTTCTCAAATGAATAATTTAATTGCAGAATTAGGCATAATTAAGGCTCGTCTAGACGATACATTAATAATAAATACGGAAGACATACAAGTACGTGGACCATCCAACATAGGTGGACAAAACAATGGCGACCGCGCCGAAGAGGAATCAGGAGGAAATATGCCGGCGTTTTCAGCCGAATCGACGAGTTATTTCAGACCGTCATCAGAGTTTAAGCCGATGTTGGCACCACTAGATGTGGAAAGGCCACAGTTGTGGTTCGAAAAATTTGAAGCATCAGTTCGAGCCCAAGAATTTACATTGGAAGCACCTATTGTGCGTGTAGCTGTCCAGGAATTAGTGGACCGGACAGTAGCAGTCCAATTGAAATTGCCGGTTGACCTCACGTATGAAGAATACAAAAGACGCGTGTTGGATCATTTCCGGGCCAGGCCTCAGGAAGTGTTCTTAGAATTATACAGCCTGAAGCCATTAATGGGTGAGATGCCCATGGATACCATGGCACGTATCAAGCGGTGGTTCTCGAAGCTTACCGAGTCTTTACCCGGCTTGCAACCACATGAGGCCATCATGTTCATGCTGCTGGATCCTACCAGATACGGTGAAATATCCAGCGCCCAGGGAGGCCTTGAAGAGAGACTTCAGGCTCTTCAAAGTTCGGCCATAATGACAAACAAAGTGGCAGCTGCATCTCCACGCATAGGTCCAGTTACGACATCTGTCAGGAGCGACATACCGTATTGGAATTCTTCGCGGCATAATAAGCAGTTCCGCGACAGAAGGCAACAGCCAGTGGCCTGGAAGCAAAGTCAATATATAAGGACTCCAGCTTCGACGAATACGACGTATAAGCGTCAGCAAAACCCATGTACTGCTCCTCGAGAACGGCCAGTGCAGTGGGGTAACAGGGTGCACAATCTCACAAATAAAGGTGGAGAGAGCAGGGCACAAATATTAAGCCTTTGGTGGCTCCGACGGGTAGATCGAATGAAGACCAGCAGAACAAACAAAAAAGTGATCCGAACCAGATGGCCTTTAAAGAAAAGGAAGTGTGGGAAACATTTCCAAATGTAAGAATTTTCATTAAAGTTAAATTTTTAGAACTCTTCTACGGAGAGCCAGTAATAATGCAATTGGATACTGGAGCTGATGTGTCGGTACTACCATTGACTTGGCTATTGAACAATGTAAAACATACGAAAGCAAGTTTATGTCAGGAATCGGGCGCATCGATGGTGGCTGTGGGTGAGTGGGACACGAAGTTGTTAATAAATGAAAATGTCTATCATATGTCTTTTGTTGTTTCGAATACGCAAACGCACTTATTGGGACTTGATTTCATTAGAAAATGGGTTAAGACGATAGACTGTCAAAATAAACGTGTATGCCTATCGCGGCCTGAGGGAATAAGTTCAATAAAGTCTATATGTACCCCTAAGATGCAGGAGGAGACCAGTTGTCTGCCTGGGTGGTGGAAGAATCTTCAAACCCAATATAACATTATATTCCAACAGCCTGATTGTAGCGAGCGTCCAGGGCCGACGGTCGACCAGTTTAAGCTATGGCTAGAACTAAATGACGGTTACGAACCACCAAAAGTATGTGGTGCTCCTCCAAAGAAATTAGCAGCAGCGACTCGTGCAACCCAAGAAATGATAGAAGCCGGCGTTCTTGAACCGTCAAAATCTGTTTTTCGTGCTCCGATGGTTTATGTTACGAAAAAGGATGGTTCGCTCCGACCAGCGGCTGATTTTAGGCAATTGAACTCAGTAACTAAACCGGACCCGTATCCCATGCCGGCTCTGCGTGATCTGTTCTTACAGCTGGCGGGAGGCAAATGGTTTGCCGTGCTTGATCTTAAACAGGGATTTTGGCAAATAGGCGTGCGGCCCGAAGACCGATGGAAGTTAGCGGTACAAGTACCCCAAGGTCATTTCCAATTCACCCGGGTACCATTTGGCCTTAAAAACGCACCGAAAGTGTTCCAAAGAATGATGGACTCGTTCGTGTCTGACTTAACGTGTACAACAGCTTACGTAGACGATGTTATTATATAGGCCACTACTGAGCACGAATTACGTGTGAGGCTGCAGAAGATGTTGGCCAAAGCTGTAGAATGGCGATTGCATTTTAATCCAGAAAAGGTACAGATAGGTCAAGAAGTGCGGTTCTTGGGGCACTTAGTCTCAGCGGACGGATGCATGCCGTTAGATTCGAATGTACAACCTATCAGGGATTATCCGGTGCCTACTACTAGAAAACAATTGCGCCGGTTTATTGGTATGGTGAATTTCTATAGACCATACCTCGCAGGGATGGCGGTTACGCAACAGCCCTTATCTCAGTTAACTAGTGCCAAGATACCATTTCGTTGGACGGAGGAGGCTCAACAAGCGTTTGTGCTATGTAAGCAGAAATTAATAGATGCAACTATTTTGACTTTCCCGGTAGGTAATATGTCAATTGTTACAGACGCGTCAGATATTGGTATAGGAGCGGTGTTACAAGCTGACGGACGTCCTGCGCAATATATAAGTCGCACATTCACTAAGGCGGAACAGAACTATACCGTCACAGAAAAGGAATTACTTGCCGTACAATGGGCGCTGCGGAAGTTTAGATATTTTGTCATCGGTGGACACGTGGACGTCTTTACCGACCACAAAGCGCTAGTGCATTGGAGATCACTATGTATTGAGAAGAAACGTGTACATCGAGCCATTGAAGAACTAGAAAAGTACGATATATCAATTCATCATAGAGCAGGAATCGAGAATGCGGCGGCCGATGCGCTCAGCAGAATTTCCGCTGTGCGGGTTTTGCCGCTTATAAAAGTCTCTGAAGAACAGGGAAGAGATGCTACATGTCAGGAAATAGTCAATCAATTAAAAACGGCACAGTGGTGTCTGCACCATATAAAACGTTGAGTCTACAGAACGGCCTGTTGGTGCGGAAAAAAGGACAAACAGTGCAATGGTTTGTGCCAGAATCTATAAGAACAGAATTAATGGCCTTTTGTCATGAAACGTTAGGACATCCCGGCGCTGGGCGGCTCATTGAGACATTGCAGTCACGATTGTATTGGCCTGGCATGTCCAAAGAAATTCTTAGCTATTGTCAACAGTGCACTACATGCCAACGTTGTAAACCACAAAACGAGAAAAAGTCACGCCGATGGCTTTCAATGCCACGGCACGGAACGAGTTTCTGCATGTCGACCTGGTAGGTCCACTGCCGGTAGCTCGCGGTGGCGTGTCCTATGTGTTTTCCATGGTCGATAAGTTTACCCGATGGGTCGAGTTTGTACCACTGAAGAAGATTACAACAGAAAAGATTATAACGTGCTTAGAAGAGCGATGGCTCAGTCGATTCGGTGCACCACAAGTCATTGTTACCGATCAAGGCGCACAGTTTGAGTCGAAAGAATTTAATCAGTGGTGCAAAGACCTTGACATAAAGCATTCCCGCACAGCCACTTATCACCCGCAAACCAATGCCACAGCTGAGCGCGCACAAAGGACGATGAAAGAGGTACTGCGATGTTGGTGCCACGAGAGCCCGGGAACGTGGAGAGACAAATTAAATTTGGTCGAGCGGGCCATGCGCTTTACAGTCTCAACAGCTACAGGATTCGCTCCAACGACCATGGTCCATAGAGGACACATAAGACTGACGGGTAAACCTGTAATCCAAGGATCCCATGAGCGCTGCACCATAGCAGATATCCAGAAACGACTAAAACAGTTAACTGAATATGTAGGCGCCACACAGCGACAAGGCTATGCAAGGCAACTGACACGCACTCGCCTAAAGGTCGGCGACCATGTAATGGTAGCGAAGGTCGAGCCCATGGCACTGCAGGCTGTCAATGATGGGCCGTATCGCGTGGAGAGGATGGACGCAGAGCACAATACTGTTTTTGTTAGCCTGCCCGATGGACCACGAGCTATTACACTGGATCGTTTAAGCAGAGTGCGAAAGCCGATTCCTGAGGGGGGGGGGGAAGATGTGGCAATGGCCACCTTTAAGACAAATAATGAACAAAAAGTCTTATCTAGGGCAGACAGTATTTCAACAGAAATTCCTCGCAGACGCGTCCGTATAAGAATGAAGCAGTCAGCCCAATGAGAAAAGCAGACTTAGAGCTGAAGTGAACATAAACTAATTAATGTGTAAATTTGTTTTATTAAATCGATGCTCGTTGTGCGAGCAAAATTCTATATTTAATCGAGTAAAAATAAAGCATTTGTGGTACATTTAATATGTCTTCTGAAGGGTTGGAAACGTTGATTCAGGCATTGACTTCTCAAATGAATAATTTAATTACAGAAATAGGCATAATTAAGGCTCGTCTAGACGATACACTAATAATAAATACAGAAGACATACAAGTACGTGGACCATCCAACATAGGTGGACAAAACAATAAACATAATGAAAGTTTGTTCTGTTACCTATTTTTAAAGCTCTTGTCTTTTTATTGTTTATTCTCAGCCCTAGTGTAATCAAATATCTACTCAAATCATACAAATCTAATTTCACATTATTTTTGGAGAATTCGACATTTTTGGATCAATTGGAAAGATTATTTTTAAATCATCAGCGAATTTGCAAACTCGACCGTTAGGGATTTTAGTTTCCAAATGTGCAAATACAATTTTAAATAAAATTGGCCCCAAACTTGATAATTGTGGAACTCCACTTGTTACACTTTTCGATTTCGATATCAAATCGTTTACTTGAATACTCATTCTTCGATTATATAAATAGTATCTAAGCAATCTTAAAATATTCGGATCAATATTCAAAAGCTTTTGAGATATCTTTAAATACAATTAATGCATCTAACTTATTCTCATCTAATGTAATTACATGTTTCCACATAGAAAGCATATTAGTAGTTGTCGATCTATCTTTCGTAAAGCCATGTTGACATAAATCAAAATCAGCCGGCAACATACGTTCTAAATGATCCAGTATCAATCGTTCTATTATTTTCAAAAACGAAGGGATAATAGAGATTAATCTATAATCACTGGCGCACGTTGGCTTACTTACTTTTGGCAACGGCTGAGCTACTATCGTTAATATATCGATTGGTAATTTCCCATTCTTCAAAATTCTATTTATAAAGTTGCAGAACACATTCCTAAATGTTAAGGGTAATTGAAGCAGATTATCAATCGAAATACCAAGGTGATCTTTTTGTTTTTTTGATTTGATTTTTAACATTAATTTTATCAATTCATCACTGTCAATAACAAGTCCTGATTCCTGGTCTCCCAAAGGATCAGGTAATTCCATAAAATTTCTTTCATTCTGTGGATTACATATCAAATTGCCAAATACTTCATCCAATTCACAGAAAAATTCATACTCAGTTTTATCCACAGGTAATATAAGCTTTAACTTTTCCTTATATTTAATGTAATCTGTGAGGAATTTGTATCCTAGTCTAGGATTACTCTTCATTTTGGCCAAAATAATTCGTTCTGATCTTTGACGAATTATCAACAGTGGTGAATTAATTTCGTTATCATCGAAATCTAACCTCATTTGTTTAATACTATTGATAAGACTACACTTTATTATATTATCTCGTTTAATTCTTAGTTTACCAAATTTCCTATTAATTCGTTTCGGTATAATGTCCGTTGACGTAGATGCCTGAAATAAAATAGATAATAACGATGAAACAGAAGAAACAAATTCGTCAGTGTTCAAGAAATAAAAACTTTCATAATCAATCAGTATGCTTAATTCTCTAAAAAAAATTCCAGTTGATTCTGGAACAGTGCACGTGTGCATTTTCAAAATTAAGTTTCTGTGTTATGCCACTCAAGATGTTCCATTGTAAAATAATTTGTTTGTGATCCAATTCTTTGAAATAATTAACAACATCATAACTGTGCGATTTCACCATTTCAATTTCTAAGTATACATGATCTAAGCATTGCGAACCTCTAGTTGATTCATTTATAATCTGCTTGAGATCATGATTAGAAAAAAATTGATTATTTCACAGTCATGTAACTTATTAAAGTCACCTACCACTACATTATAGCCATGACAGTCAAAAATAGATTGAAAAGAATTGGTAGATGTTTGATCATCCTATAAAGTAGCATACGGCGGTCTGTCAAACCGCGGTTAAGATCAGATTATCAATTTGTATAGATAAAAAATCAATGATAGCATTATCTTCACTAGTATGTAAAATTTTCGCATTTAATACAGATTTACTATAAATGAGTACTCCTCCACCTCTTTTATCCAGCGATCTGTCTTTTCTGAATAAAGAATAGTGAGGAATATCAAATTCATGGTTTTCAATATCCTTGTTAAGCCAAGTTTCAGATAATATTATAAAATCAAAATCGTTACTTATTATAAAATTACACAGCAAAAAGTTTTGTTCCTAACAATTCGAAAGTTAGCATAAAATAAAGTAAATGTAGAATACGACTTCTCTAAACAATTATCGACTTTTACTGATTCAGCTTTGTTGGCTTCTTTATTGTTCGTTTCCCGGGTTTTGAGGCCATACTTCTTCTCCCCCCGCTGTCCACAACATTTAGTAATGATACATCGTTTTTTTAAGATGCAGTCTCACTCGATAGATTCCTTATAATAGCTTGATCAGAGGTTGACGGCTTCCGTTCCTGGTTGATGCGTGAAATCATAACTGAATGCAAATAAAAACTATCGATCCACACACGCACTATAATACACCACATGCTCCCTGTGCATTGCGCGAGGGTGTCTATATTTATTAAACAAAACCCTATTAATTACAATTAAAATTGTAGTTCAAGAAATCTCAATTAAAACTACTTGAAACTGATAGAGATTGTTTCTAAAATCACAGTTAAGAGAAATATTGTTTAAAAACATAGTTAGATTATTTTACCTTAAAAAGCACTTTATTTGTCCAAATTGAACATCGTTGGGTTGTAACGCAGAGCCGCGTGTTACAATATATCTCAGCCAACACTGGTGATAGGTAGCTCCCCATTGTCATATCATCAGTCTGTTTATAGATTCTACTACTAAAAAACTGTACATATTTTGTGAATAATAAGATAAGTTTTCGTAGAATGTGACATAGTTTCGTCAGTTGGAACACTTTTAGATAAAGACGTAACATCAACAGACTCCATAATCTTGTGTTTTAACATTAATATCGTAAATTCTGTTAACAAACTCTAAATAATGCATGGGCTAAATGATTAGTTCGAATACTGGAACCGTTGCTAAACTTCTTGGTAATTATTCTATTAGAATAATAGAATAATAGAATAATAGAATATCTTTATTTGGATTCAAACCACACATATTCCATCAAATAATAAAATTGGAAATTGTGCAATATATATTTAAAAAATTATCACATTAAAATAATTGTGCAATTAATCTCATGTAGATAGGTATATCTCACTAGTTGTACAATACAATATATCAATAGCAGAAAGTTCGACTGAAAAGAATAATATATACATCATCAAATTAGGAACAATTAAGGTATAATTCGGGTGTAAATTATGCAAAAATTGAGAACCATGACTAGCAATTGATTGTATGTAATGTTAACTAATTAGAAGAAATAGTGCATAACATTTCAATTATAACATTACAAAACTTGGAAATAAAATCTCAATAAAATCTGTTTCCGATAACAATTATCCTTGTCTCTTATTCAACCATGAGAAATTATTATCATAATCAAAAAAATAAAAGATATCAGCAGGATTGCAGACTTTTTCAAGTTCAGTAGATAAAGTTTTTAAAGACATCTTAGATGGAGGCATTTCTCTAAGCCCATTATTTTGAATTTGTCAACTGAAATCAGGATATAAATGATAAAAGCAAGATTATGATGACTTTTTATGTTACGTCTGAATTTACAAATGCTCTAATTGAAGAAACAATTGACATTATAGTCATGGCAGTAGAACAAGACATTAATATTCCTAGTGCCGAGGCATACTATAAGCAAGGTTAACTTATTATGCACAAAAGATATACTGTTTCAGTTTAATGGAAGCATCTATAAACAGATTGATGGTGTGGTAATTGGGAGCCCCCTATTTCTAGTGTTTATTGAGGTTTTTCTGGGCCATCTGGAGAAAACGCCATTAAGAAATTTTTGTTGCTAATCTGACATTTTTTCTTGTTCAGAACAATTGATAGCACTTTTATGTCGGTAAAAACTTGAATCATATCTTTTTCCAGTTACACTGATTTTTTGGCCTTGATTGATAGTTTCTTACTAGTCCCTTCATTTGGAAGCCGTCCATCAGCTGCTTGTCTGAAAATGACGTTAGAACCAGATTTTCCGAATTTTTTCGAGACTTTATTTTCTGTCTCATCTTCAGGGTTGACACCATACTCACAGAAAAAAACTTGTGGCACATGAAAATGGCGGATAAAGAACAAAAGCAAAGACAGCGCTGCACAATGTACAACAACATATAATCATTAAGAAGTGACCAAAGTAAATGTTCTCAATATATACGGTACGTGGGCAATATTTCCCTATTCCTTAAAAACAGGCCGTTAAAAAGAAAATTGCTTCAAAGTTTCAACAAGGCGCCTAAAACTATCAGTTTAATGTTGAAGCACGAGAAATATGATTATCTGGCTTTCTTAGATGTACTACTAATGCAAGATACTAAAGTTAATGTAAATAGAACAATTTAACATAAACCAACCTGGTTTGCACGGTATTTGCATTACAGATCTTTTGTGCCAATTCAAGAAAATGTATCCACAGTTAGTGGCTAACAGGTTGGTTAATCTAGATTTTAAAGACAACATGTATAACAAAGCAATAAACATTTAATGTTTATTGGCTATCCTAGACATTTAATTGAGTCAATTATTAAAAAGAAGGTCAACAAAAACAGACGTATTTCGGAACAGAAAAGAACGCACCATACCTGAACAACTCATTTAAGGGGGATGCAGTCTCCAGAATAGCACAGAAGAAAGTTAAATTGGCATTACCATGCACATTAAATATAGCTAAACTACGAGTGTTATTTACGGTAAAACGCTTGCCTTTATCAGCAATAAAACAGAAACAATCTTTATTTTCGAAATCAAATATCATTTACCGATATCAAAGCGCAAGTTGTTGATAAACTTACGTAGGCTAATTGACCAGACGGTTAATTCTTGGACATAAAAAACATTGCAACTGAAACGCCCTGTTTTAAATTGACTGATAAATGCAGGTTGCATTTGCGCACTACGTCGTTGAAATACTTCATGTATGTTCACCAGATGTGTCATTAAGGCAATTACAAAATTTAACAGAAAAGAGTTAGTCACATACAATGCCTTATGGATAATCAGAATGCAGCCGAATTTGTGCAAGCACAAGAAGCATGTTCGGACATTGATTTTGAACTGCGGGTGATGTATGCAATTGATTGTTTTCAACCTTATTTAAAATTCTCTCCATACTTGAACTTTCCTATTTGTTTCGCCTTTGAATAACATATTACTAAATCCTCCTTTGCATAAATTTAAAAAGGGATTATGTAAGAAGAGATTAATTTATCTGCTAAATTACATTATTTGCACATTGAATTGGTATTTTGAATATAATATAATATTGAAATCTGGATATTCAACACATTGTACGTCGTTTGAAAAAATAGTTTCTTTTATTAAAACCTTTACGGCCAAGTCTTCAACAACAAGTTTAGGATTTCCCAACAGTCGTCTACCACCGATAAATAATAATTTCACGAAGTTTATATATCTCTATCTGGTGCTTTTTAAGGCCTTTATATTTTACAGTCTCTTCGTGACATGAAGCATGTTGCATTATGTCTGAATTTTATTATGAAGTAACTTTAAGAATAAAATCTATGGCATTGAACTGGAAATGATTACAATATATTAATATTGTTTGAAATGGTACGTACTTATTCGGCTCAGTTTTGAAATCTTGTTCAGCGCGTGAGTTTAAGTGCGTCAGGATGCTTCTCCCGGTAGCTACAACGCATATGATATATGAAAATTTATTTAAAGAAGGTGTAATGACTGCCTATAAAGACCCAAGACCTAATTCAATTCATCCGTTGTTGAAAATTAG